>PISW01008185.1:31065-77441 GCA_004023785.1 Mungos mungo
AGCAGGAAAACAGGAGAGACCTAATGGAGAACCAGGGGAAGCGGAGGAAGGAGAGAGAGTTGGGGAGAGAGAGGGATGCAAAACTTGAGAGACTATTGAATGCTGAAAATGAACTGAGAGTTGAAGGGGAAGGGGGAGGGGGGGAAAGAGGGAGTGGTGATGGTGGAGGGCACTTAAGGGGAAGAGCACTGGGTGTTGTGTGGAAAACAATTTGACAATAAAATATTATGGAAAAAAAATTGGTGGCCAATCCATGCCTGGCTTCCTGTTTTACCGCTGATGAGTCACAGAGGCAGAGCAGAGACATGGCAGGCTAGTCCCCTGATGGGTCCATGCCTTCAAAGGGGTGACATCGGTACTCTGATTCCTGACACAGATAATGTATACTTATAGCACTTAACAAAGACATCAGCTCTTCAGAGGTGTCATACTAGTCCCATGATATAGGGAAGGTTCATTCATAAAAGGTCTATTGACCACTATACACGTATTAGAATGTCCAAAATCTAGAAACTAAGAAAACCAAATGCTCGTGAAAATGTAGAGCAACAGGAAATCTCCTTCCTTGTTGGTGGGAATGCAAAATGGTACAGCCACTTTGCAAGACAGTGTGGCAGTTTCTTACCAAATGATCTGTTATTAGTGCTGTTTGGTATTTACTCAGAGGAGTCAGATATTTATGTCCACACAAAACCTACAGGTGGATGTTTATAGCAGCTTTATTTATAATTACTGAAACTCGAAGCAAGCAAAATGCCCTTCAGTAGGTGAATGGACAAATAAACTGCCATATATTCAGGCAATGAAATCTTATTCAATGCTAAGGAGAAATGAGCCATCAAGACGTGAAAAGACATGAAGAAATCTTGGATGTATATTACTAAGTAAAAGAAGCCAGTTTGAAACAGCTATATGCTGTATGATTCCAGTTATATACATTCTGGAAAAACTAAAACCATGGAGACAATAAAAAGATCAGTGGTTCCCAAGGGTTGGGGGGGGGGAGGTGCAGAGGAGGGATGAATTGGCAGAGGACAAAGGATTTTTAGGGTGATGAAAATATTCCATCTGATACTATAATAATGGGTACATGTCATTACACTTTTGTCCAAATCCATAAAATGTATAAAACCAGGAGTGAGCCCTTACATAAACTATGGACTTTAGGTGATTATGATGTATCGGTGTAGGTTTACCAGTTCTGAAAATTGTACCACTCTGGCGGGAAATGTTGATAATGGGGAAGGCTACGCATGTGGAGGGGGGCAAATGATATATGGGAAATCTTTGTTCTTTCTTCTTAATGTTACTGTGAACTTAAAACTTCTCTGAAACAACTGGTCTTTTTTTCAGTTTACTTATTTATTTTGGGAGACACCAAACTAGCATGAGTAGGGAAGGGGCAGAGCCCAACACAGGGCTTGAACCCATGAAACTGTGAGATCATGATCTGAGTCGATACCAAGAGTTGAAGACTTAACTGACTAAGCCACCCAGGCACCCCAAAATAGTCTTTTAAAAAACATACTTCCTATTTATACATATATACACCTGTATATGTATATGTATATAGAGAGAACTATGTATAACTATTATACATACACACATTTATTATTATACACACATATGTTTATTAAGCACTTACTATGTACAGGCATTGTTACTGGTGCTGGGGAATACAGCAGTGAATCAACCAAAGGACCAAATGGAGTACTTGTTAGCAAGGAGCCTCTAAAGAACAAACATGCATTTGGTGCTTTTGGGGCCATTCATTCTCTGCTAGACTTGAGGGACTCCATAATGAAGAAGATTGTCAAGATCCCTATCCTCAAGGAGGAACAACAAATGAACCAGCAGTAAACCTGCTGCCCTAGGAAGGTGGAGAAGGAGATGCTAAAGTTTGAATGAAAGGCAGGTGATGGGACCACCAAGCCTTCTCAAGGGAACTTCCAGGAACAGGAAGTGATGCTTCGAACTAAGACCTGAAATATCAAAATAGGAGTAGAAATCAGTTAAGGGAGAGGAAACAGACATGAGAACACTATGTGAGAAGTTCCGCAGACCAAAGAGCATCAAACAGTAAAGAAAGTAAAACCATTCATGAAGGCAGAGCTTAGGGTGTGCAGGGGTGAACAGAGGACAGAGAAACAGGAACCTGTTGGGCAGGGGAGAGGGCAGCTCCTTGTGGGCAGGGCCTCTGAACTGACGGACATCAAGGCCAATTCAATTTGTTTTACCTTGGGCTCCCAGTATACTAACAAAATAAAGAAATGTCAGAAGAGGATTATAAAAATCAGGTATTTTTAAATGTTGGCACTTAAATAAATGCTTCAACACAACTATATAAACCTTAATGATGGTAAATAATCTCATACAGACATAAAGCAAAAAAGTATAAATTTGTGAGCTTCTATTAATGTGAGATCAAATCTCCAATGCACAGAGACACACACACACTCCCCAGGGCCAACGCAACACCCACTGGCGAAGTCTTTCTTGTAAGGAATGGTAAGAACGAGAGATTTCATCATAAGAGTAATGGCAATCCTCAGAAAGAATTGAAGGAAGTGACAGGATCTCATTTGCATGTTATAAATTATGACAAATGAATTAAAAGGAGACAGGGTTGGAGACAACAGGCAGGTGCGAGTTCCTGGCACTGTCCACTTGAGAAATGAGAAGGTCTGGATCTGCTCAGTGCCCTAACATGAGGTTTGGATTGGACAAATACGTGGAGGGCCCGATCAGCAGGACTTGATGGCTGGCTGAGTAAAGGAAGTGAGGGAGACAGGGGAACTTGTTTGCCAATCGAAATAGTCAGGTTGCTTCCAATTTTTCTTATGACTGTCCATGTCCCCTAAAATCCATATGTGGAAGTCCTAACCTTCAATGTGACAGTATGTGGAGGTAGGGTCTTAGGGTGGGACCTAGGTTTAGATGAAGTCGTGAGGATGGAGCGCCCATAAGAAGATGAGTGTCCTTATAAGAGAAAGAGAGCAGGGCATTCTCCCTGTCCACCATGTGAAAACACAGCAAGAAGACAGCAGTCTGCACGCCAGGAAGGGAATCTTACCAGGAATTAAATCTGAAAGTCCAACCTTGATCTTGGACTCCCCAGCCTCCACAACTGAGAAATACATCCGTTGTTTAAGCCACCCACTCTGTTGTATTTTTTTCTATCAGCCCAAGCAAACTAACACAGTTTATAAACATAACATCCATTTCCATAGCATCCTCCCGTCCTTCAATGGTTTGATATCCGTATAACCACCACTGGTTTGAAATCATTAATAATTACAATGTAGTTAAATGCTTTATTTTCAAAATAGTTTGCAAGAATATGTTGACTGCAATAAATTTTTCCTTTCTTTACATAATGCCTTCATGGCTCTCTAACTACTGCCCAGCATTTCTATGAAGCTCTCACTCTCAACAGCGTTCTGACATTTGTGATCTACTTCTAAATGTTATGCACCCCCCCCCCATGTGAATAGACATAAATTCCGATGTGGTTCAAGCATGCCCTTACTATGGAAAACAAGTTATTGAAAACAGTTGTCACAGATAGATGACATGTTTATGAATACCATTCAAAAGTAAATACCTAGTATTATAGAAACACTAAATTTTATTTCAAGATTCACTAATGTTTCTATCTTTATTAAATTTGAGAAATAAATTTCTATGAAAGGTAACAGCGAACCATTTTTGTAGTATACGCCTCTAGAGAAAGGCCACATTCTTTCATGGAGATGTGTTGAGGCTAATGGATATGTTCAAAGGGTAAATTTCAGGGCCCTAAACCAGGTTTGATTCTTGCTGTTTTATAATTGCATGCCCGTGGCTACCCTACATGGTTAGTGCACTGTGCTAATGAGGCCAGTGGCAAAAGTTCAAATCCCCAGGCAGACAATTTGTTTTTCTCTGCTGGTGGTTATGGCTCTAATACCTATCCCAAGTCAGGCATCAGAAATGTGTGTCAATTGTCACAATGTCAAGAGAAAGTGCAGATGGCTTAATGAAAATCTGTCCTTTCCATTAGAGAAGCATCTCAAAACCCATGTACAACTAATGGAGGGATAGTGGTGTCACCTTCAGATACAAAGAGTAGAACATTCCTCATATTATTACAACAAACAAAATTCCTGCCAGAAGCAAGTCATAAATGTCACCGAGAATGATGATCTCAAATTAGATTCCACATGAATAATTTCTTCATTTTTCATCTTTGACCAAATAGCACTAAATTTGCCATTAAGTAAAAACTATGTGAAGTGGGCATTTACCTGCTTCCTTCCTGCCTCCCAAAATTGTTATGAGAATGAATCAGATAGCATCTTTGAGGCATTTTAAAATAATAAAATATTAATCCAAATGATTCCCCTTCTGACTGAGAGGGGGAGTAGATATATTGAGTTTTTACAATACGAAAGCAACGGGTGATGTGCAATTCAGCCTTGAACAACAGTCAATTCAGGAACAGAAAACAAGGTCTCGGGCTTTTTGAGTGGAGCAACTGAGGAAGTTAATGAACAGTTGGGAGTATGATGCAGACAGAGCCTTAGCTTGTTCTGACCTAATCACTCTAGATACTTTAGATGTTCTGTTTAGCAATATTCACCATTGAATTGAATTCAGAAGATGGTCAGTCCACCTTAAAACCTAGCTGGGAGGCTCAGTGGTTTTATATATAACAGTTCTCACTGGAACACAGACCCACCTGGAACATGGGGACCTCCACAAGACACAGCTGGCTACCTAGATACACAGCTGCATCCTCACATAAAGAGAAACAGAAAGCTGGGCAATTATACAGGTCCACAGTCTGGCCATTAGATCTGTAGCTAACTGGATCCAGAACCAAAATTCTGAAAGTCACCCTTGAACTGTCCTTCTTATGAATACGTGATCATTCACGTCAATGGCTCTCATTCACATCTAATCATTCTACTTCCAAAATGTTACTCAAACCCCTGTCTTTCACTCCATCCCCTCTTCCACCATCTTCTACCCAGATTATGTCAATGGCCTAGTCACTCCTTTCCTCTAGTGGTTGTTCTGCCATTCTTTTTGATGAAAGCATATTGCTCTAAGAGTGATCTTTAAATAAGAACAATATGCCTTAAAACCCACAGTACCCGCCCCCCCCCACACTACCTTTCAAACACAGTACCGTTTCCTTAAGATGGCTTGCAAAGCCCTCAAGAGTGGGACCTCATTTCATAATTTCTCCCACCATATTCCCAGACATTCTCTGCTCTAGCCCCTCCCTATATTCCCATATATTCTCTGCTCTATTTCAGTTTTACAAATGTGTTGTTCTTTCTCTCAATTTCAAAGTGCATGCATGTCACTCCCTCTGATGTCATTCCCTCTCCCAACCTCCCAGGTCAGAGAACTGCTATATTAGGTACCAACTTAAATGTCTCTTTCTACCCTTTTTGAGGAGTCTCCCTTTGACCCTGGAACTTGGTATCACTGTCCTGTTTTCTGTACATATTTAGATTATCAGTCATTAGGTACTCTATACCTTCTGTTACCCCTGTAATGAATATTTATCACACTAATTGTAGCAATCAATTTAAATTTTGTCTTTCCTGCTAAGCTCTGTGCTCAAGGAGGCAAGGACAGGATTCATCTTATTCACTTGTATTTGTAATGAGACCAAAAGTTCTGTGAGTGTAGGCATTTCTTTTATTTCTACTATATAATCAGCACTTCAAGCAAGTCTGATAATGACAAACACTAGATACATTCTTATTGAATAACTCAATGGTAGACACTCAACAAACGTTTGTTTTTTAAAAATCCAGTAAATAAATTCAAGCCCACACAGAGCTTTATTTTTAAAAGGGACTTCAAAAGAATCAATATGATAGGAATCAGAATGGTGGTGATTTATTTATTATTTTACATCAGGAGAATTATCTACACCTGTTATTTGCTCAAAACTCTCTCTCAGAGTAGGCAAGCATGCTCAGATTTCAAAAGGTTATTCCATAATCACAGAATTAGTTTTTAAAAGATTAAAGGTCCTAAGGACACATCCACCAAGCCAGGGGCATTGGGGGCATTGTACTCCTCTTTTCTACATATCTCTAACTGACACCATGGCAGGAGGGTGGCAAGAAATGATCCAGATTTTTTCCAAGGAAGTAAATACTGTTGTTCAATATCATTCAGTACTGCTCCTCAATGCTCAATCTTCCAAGGAAAAATATGTGTATTTGGTCAATGTGTAAGCAACAATGTCCTCATCTGCAAAGAGGTTTAAGCTGTAGGCTCTCTAAAGTCCTTTTCAGATTTAGCATCCTTTCAAAATCATAGAAACTAAAAGTCAAATAAAGCCATGCATTTTGCCACTAAAGAATCATTGATACATTTCTGTACATAACCAGAACTAAAGTCCTAGAACGGAGGTCTCACGATACAAACTCCTCCTCTGCTTTCTCCTTCACACTCGGGAAAGTCCAGGATGGTACATTAATTGGCCTAAGTAGAAGTTAGAAGGTCAAGCTCAAGAGGCAAAATACATAATTCTTACTTTTACATTTTAACATTGATTGTAATGAAGTTTTTTTTTTTAAATTTCATGCTTTTGCCTACATGTTTACAATGGCAGTCTTTTCCTTCTCTCTGAATATCCAAAGCTGAAATGACCTGAGAGTTGGCCTCACTTCCTATAGCAAAGTGAGTACCATTTTTTTTTTGTTTTACTTTTTAACATAATCAGATACCTAGAATGATTAAAGAAAATGTTCCCCATCACTCTATGGTGTGGTAAATTTGGTAATAGAGTTCTCTAGAATACCAGACTCCTAGAATATATGCCTGGTCTTCTTTCCTCCTCCTTCTGCCCTGTCAACAAGAAGGATGATGTGGGAATGCAGCCAGACAAAGGAAACCCACCCAGAGTACTAAAGAAGAAGAAATTAGCTTTAATTAAAGGTAGAGAGATTTCATCTGGGCATAAGGGGAAACTCTTGATCTTTGCTATGATTAAATATTGAAATAGGCCAATCAGAGTCATGAAGTTCCTATCCTGGGGGAATTCTCTACAAAGGCTAAAAAAGTGTTTTATGCCTGGGGTCCTTCATTTTTTCATGCATGCATTTCTTTGATAGAAACAATTGATTACCTAAAGAGTGATTACCTAACTATATACAAAGCATATTTCAGAGCCAAAAGACAGGAATCAGGATCATGTGGTTTCTTTAGGTCTGTGATATTTCTCAAACATTATAAGTGTTCATGAATGTGCATATGGGGAGGATGGCTAAGGGAAGATTATCCAGAGAAACATTTTTACACAAATAGATGAATCCTGTTGCTGACTATCAGGTATGGTTTTTTGCAACAAAAAACATTCTTGAGAATGAGTGTAGATCATCCTATGTAGTTTATTTCAGAGGGGACATCTTGCGGAGTGAACTCTTTATTACCAAAGCTACCCAAACACTGGATGACCATCTGTCAGATAGGTACTAAAAGAAATCTCCATGTTTTGTTTGAAGAGAATACCTCTAAAGGATGCCTTCTATGAAATCAAAACAGTTGGCCCAAATGTTGAGCAGCAATGTTAATTGGAGACACTCCAAAAGATAGAAAATGAGTCAGGTCCATTGCTGTGTGCACACAACACACATGTCCCCACACATGGGTGCATTCCAGTAGCCCCTTGGTATGCCAAGTATTGACACTTATTTGCTCCGTCTCAGGACATCCAGCAGTACCTGAAAGGAGAGTCAAAGAAATTAGGGGCAGGACAACTTAGAGGGAACTTTGGAACACTGACTATTGGTCAACTGCTTCAGAAATACTTCCCTATTTTAACAAGCAGTGCTACCATACTAGGGTCCTACAGGTTGGCCAACAGTCCTGGGTGCAATCACTAATGAATCCAGTTACTTACAATTTTACCACACTCACCTTCCTCCCTGACAGTGAGTTTGAAGAGAAGGAAAAGAGAGAGGCAACCTAGCTTGATTTACATAGGTCCTCCATTCTCTTCTATGTGACAGAACCATTGATAAATGGAGATACAATAGGCTGGCTTTCACAACATGGTGGAGAAAATCTGTCTGGCAGGTTATATTCCAAAAGGGTTTCAATGACTCCTTCTCAAACAGAAGAAACTAGAAGACAATGCCTTACCGGAGTTTGTTTTGAGACAAGAGATGTTCACTCAGTTTTATCTCACACAATAATGTTTACAATAACTGACATCTTGATGAAGACTGGAAAAGAGTTCTGATTCAAGGTGGAAGAAAGTATGAATTAAGAGTAGGGGTGAAATGCCAACTTTTTGAAAGGTCAGCAAGATTTTAAGTATTGCTAGCCATCTATAAAAAGGCAAGAAAGAAAGAAGTTTCACACAATAGAGTCACTAAATTAGGTAGAAGAAAAACTACACAAGTACAAGATGATGTTGATCGTTTATATGTAACTAATATATTAAGGCCTCCTGGACCTGTCACTCTAGCTGTACCTGTTCTTTCATCTACTCAAAATATATTGAACCCCTACCACTCAGCCCTTTAAAGAAACTTGTCAAAGTGTCCTGTAATGTGAAAAGCACCATCCCAACGCCTGCTTTATTATTGTAATCAACTGGCTCTCCTGTAAGGCAGAAATCATGACACTGCCTTTTATAAAACTAATTTTAATTACACAAGTAGCAATAAATCCACTCCTCTTTTAAAAAGGCAAAAAAACTAAACATTAAAGAGAGACAGAGTGGACACATCATTTATTATCCAAACGAGGACACGCTTGAGGGTGAATGGAAGTCCATTTAATAATTATATCGGGACATCAGATATAAACTGAGACCCACCAGACAAGTTGGGACATTGAGTCACTATACAGATTAAGAATCCTAAAGCCCCAGGGGAACCCGTGCCTCCTCACAAAAACCGAGACTTGGCTTCACCCAAAAGATAACCGCTGTTAGTATTCCAGAAGAGTGACAACTTGAAAGCATTTGAAGTTTCCAGAATGTTAGATAGAAAGTCTAGAAACCAGAAAAGTGTCTCCCAGAATGTGACACAATTCTCAGTTCATGCTTCATCCAGGGTATTACTCCTCTGACACCCACTCCCATACTCCTTGCTCTGAAGCACTTCTTCCCAGGATATCTTAGCTCCACTTGTCAATGCCTAATTCATCAGTTGACCTTGAAAGATATTGGGCAGTCTCTCAGGGAAGTCTCTGATCAATTCTTTTCCTGCTTTATATGGCCTTGGAGGGCTCTTATTTCCATTTTTAAAAATGAATCATGTATATCTGCCCACCAATATTGTATTTTAATCTGCAGTTGATTCAGAGATGCACTTAACATTGGGGAAAATTTTTATTCCTAACTTCTGATGTTCTGAAGAGAGCAGATAATATGCATCCAATGTCCCAGAAGGAAAAGTTATTAGGGAAAGCCACCCTCCATCCTTTGTTCATTGCTTTTCTGGGGAGGGGAGACATACCAGATTGGTGAGGTCAGTAGATAGAGCAGCAATGCCAGGCCCAGCATCTTCAGAATGACAATGGCTTTCTGCAGATCGGACACTCAGTTCAGCTAAAGGAAGGGAGCTCACCTGTGGCTACCTGGCCGGGCCAGGAACACTGCAGGAAGTCTTCTGAATTCAGGGGGAGTATTACTAAGCCTATTTGGCCCAAATTTAAAGCCATGTTTTCCCATCAGCTTAAACAATAATAAAGCCAACTTTCTTTTTACTATCCATCTGTGTCTTCTCTGGCCTTACTACTGACTCCACAATCTGGAGAAAAAGATGAGTGTCATTTGTTGGTCCTCCAAAGTCCTACGTGTATCTCTGATTGATGATATTTCATAGCAGCTCTTTGTTATCGGTGATCAGTGTGTTGAGTAGAGGCGATGGGGGCCCCTGACCAATATATGTTGTTTCCTTTTGTACCCCTGTTGCTAATAGCTCACATTTGCCTGTAGATCCCCAGGGTCAGGTTGTGAGGTCTAAAGTTACAGGATAGAATTTCCTCTATTAATATCTGTGAGACTGAAAGCTTATAATCCTGACTTTATTAGCATCACATCCTACTGCAGTAGATTTTAAGTTTTTAGAATCACAGACTATTTAGATTAACATATAAATATGGAAACATGCCCCAGGAAAATGCACCTATTTAAAAAGTTTGGCATCCAATTTTACCAGCTCCCTGAGGCTCTTGAAATCAATGGTTGCATATCCTGCAGCCTTTCCAGATGAGCACAGGACTCAACTGCCTCCCTTCTAACTGGCTGGCAGAGAAGAACGGAATCCTAGGCTCTTAGTGTAAAAAAACTTTAGAGCTCACCAGAGTCGACTTCTCATTTGAGACCCAGGAAACAGACCTAGAGTAACATTGTTTAAGGGTGTGACATGCAAATCCCTTTAAGCTCCTTAGGACTGTTAATATTTCAAGTGCATAAGACTTATTTTTCCTTGTGCAGAAAAAGTCTTTCGATCCCAAAGCTGTATTTCTTCCATACTAACTTATTCTACATGTGGAAAAGCAAGGGATTAAAAAGAAGATCCTTCTATTTCTGGAACAATTAAACTATCCTCATGGGAATAGCTGATGTAGGTCGCTGTTTTAAAACACAGAAAACTAATATGAACGCCTTTAAAAATATATACTGAACACAACACCAGCCCCAGCAGATGCCCAATAAATGATCATTATCTTGCAATGGAGAAGATACATTAAAGAAAAACCACCCACTGCGGTTTGTATTTATTATAACTACATTTTATGTAAACACATCATTATATGCAAATCAGTTACAACCCTGAGGCTCTGGGCAAGTGGCCAAAGTGAATCTAAGCCACATGGCCCAGACATCACAGTCATGGAACTCCATACACCTGACAGGAGCATTAAATCATCTTGTCACATCTTTGCTGCTCCTGGCTGGTATTTCTCTCCTTTACTCAGCAGATCTTAAATCCTTTTTAATTTTTTATTAGTTCCTCCCTTCCTCCATGACCATAAAGATGAGTCCTTCCTTTCAGGATTTCTCAACCTTGTCATTCTTGACATTTGGGGCCAGATCAATCTTTGTTGTGGGGAACAAAGGGAGGGAAGGGGGCTCTCGTGCATTCCAACATATTTATGGGCATCCTTGGCCTCTACTCACTAGATGCCAGGAGTGATTCCCTCCTCCCCAGTAGCGACAACCAAAATGTGTCCAGACATCATCAAGTATCCCCTGGGAGACAAAATCATGCTTGTCCCAAGTTGAGAACCATTACTTTAAAAGAATCTGCTAGAAATTAAGAAACCAAATCAAATTTAAATCTGAGAAAGAATCTGAGAGTGTAAGGGCCCTAAGAGGGCCCCTCCTTCATAGCAGGAGGCTGCTTAGTTTCTTCACAATCATTTTCTTGACTCAGGTATCCTCTCCAAATGCAATTGTCTGGGAATTCTTCCTTATGACCACCCGTAACCTCCTCTGCTTTGCTTCAGAACCATTTCCCCTTCCAGTAGACTGTGCCATCCTTTCTGATTCTAATCTATTTTGTAATAGAAGCACTCTGTGTTCATGGGGAACACCAAATTTCTTTCATTCAGACAAATGATCAGTGGGTTTTCTTAGTGATAGGAGATGGGACAGCTTGCAAGAGAGTATGGAAGTGACTTAGGAAAATGTGTCTGGTCAATATAAAATTACCTGATCAGCCCAGTTGTTGACCAAATGATTCTAGAAACTTCATTGCAAAGTTGAGTAACTTTGAGACGGTTCTCAGGATGCCAACCATTTATCCATAGACTCAGAATCTAGCCAAATGGAATATGAGGAAGCAGTTTCCTGTAGGCCTCTCTGTGCAGTACCCTCATTCAAATTCTCTCCGTCTTGCTGATTTATGGCCGAGCTCCATCCAACTCCAGAGCCAAAACGCAATAATGCAGCTCATTAAGAGCCACCAGGGAGTATTTAGGAAACATGCAAAAGGAAAAGTTCCTTTATTTCCTTTCCCTAGAGTCTTATTTCCACTCTAAGGCTTTCTCTATTTCTTCTAGTTCGAACAACTAATAATTGGCTTGAAAAATGACTTACCACTATAATTTATCTTTGTGCTAGGTTTGGGCTTTTTTTTGTTTTTTGTTTTTTTGAACATTTATGTTTCCTGAAGTGCATGTGATTTAGTTCCAAATCCAAATTCTGAATGAGCAAAACAAACTCATATTTTTCATCTCCAATTAAATAATTCATTCCTCTAATTCTAAAACATCCAGTTCAAATAATCAAGTTGACAGGAACTCATCTAGTGTATTCATTAGAAATTCACCTTTCTTTCTCTCCCTCCCTTACAATGTTGCCTTCTACAATTTTGGTACTTATTTCAGAGCATGTTGAGCAGCAAAATCAATACCTCATTAAGTTATTTCAAGTTGGTGAACTACAGCTGTTTCAGAGCATGAGCATGAAATATGGTTTCATCAATAGGATCCCAGACTCTGTCTACACAAAGACAAAACAATTGGGTAATTTCGTCAATTCTGTTTAAAAAAAAAAAAACTCAACTGAGTTGTTTGGTATTGGGTAGGCCAAATAATAATTTGCCTGTTATTTTTGTCACATGCATAGGCCCTAAGACTGATAGAGACTGTCATGGTGTTCTTCATCCATTTCTTTGAGTTCCTGTAACTACAAGCAGAAGAATACTTCTTCTATCCTTCAATCCTCCCAAGAAAAATATCCTGTCAATTGCCCATGAGCATGGTTTTTCCTTATCTAACCTAAGCATGACAGTGACCAGCGATTATTTAGTAAAAACTGGGCACTTATTATCAATAAAGCCCAGAGAGTAAAGAAATTTTTAAAAGATTGTAAGACATGGCTTATGATCTCTGTGGTGGGCCAAAGCTAACACACATGAAAGGAAAAAAAAAAAATCCTGCCAAAAACCCACGGCAGAATGGAACTCATTGGTCAACAATATGGATTAGGGGCTAATAGTGCCGAAGGAGACCTAAAGAGAAGCAAATCATCAAGGTCTGGCAAGATTTCTTTAAAAATTTGTTAGTTATTGGGACACCTGGGTGGCTCAGTGGATTGAGAGTCTTAAGGGCTCACTGCTGTCAGCACGGGGGCCCCCTTCGCATCCTATTTCCCCCTCTCACTCTCTGCCCCTTGCCCATTGCAATCCTTCTCCCCAAAATAAGTAAAAATCACTATAGAAAAGAAAATGTTATTAAGAAGATGGTAAGGGAGAGAAAATACATTTACAATCCTGCACTATAAAAAAAAATCGGCAGACCTGTTTCTTGCTTCAACAATATTAAGAAAGAACAAACCCAAGGATGCACACCCCCTGCCCTGCCCCTTTTCCAGCCTCCCACCATCTTTCAACGTTCTTTCCAGTCACAACCTTCAGAAATGTCTTTTCAGCCACCCTCTCTCCTGGGGACCAGCCAACACCTTATTTTGAGCTTAGCCCCTTATTGTCCATCAGCCAGGAGCTCCCAGATCCATCAGGACTATTCTGCCAATGGCCCGGTTACCATGTACCTGCAGGCTTCCTGCACCTGCATCTCCCTGGGCTTCCTATTTCCCGGGAGGATGAGGCTCTGGGTGGCGCGGGCCACTTCTTCCCAGGACTGGCCTAGGAGACGTGTAGAATCCCAGCATCTCCTGAAGATGCAAAACCAGCAGGGCAGTCTTCCAGGATATCCAGAAGCCACCCCATGATGCATGGGGTAAAACCCTGGCCCATGGAAGCCCCCATGATCCTGGAGAAGAACCCAAAGCAAGCCCTTTTGGATCTTCGTGCCCTGGGTTCTGCCCACGCATCCCTGCCTCTGGGACTTCACAGGGAGCCACTTCCCAGAGGAGCAGGTGAAAAGCATCAAGAATGGTGACCCCCTGACTCCCCTGTGCAGGCTGGCCACCCGCAGGCTGGGCAGGTGAGTATCTCTTACAAAGCTCACCCTGAAGCACGACTAGAAGGTTGCCGAGCTCAACTGCCCTTGAGGGGTGGCTCTGGCATCTCCCTGGTCTCAGGGCTTCTGCCTGAGCCTCTTTTTGCCGCTGCTACCCAGTTTCTTAGCCACCTTGGAGCCCTCACCCAAGCTGATCACCAAATGTAAACAATAAAGCTTGTGCAGCAAAACAAAAACAAAAACAAAAGATGTGTATAAGTGGACCTGCCTGGCTCAAACCTGTGTTATTCAAGGGCCAACTGTATAGAGATATTAATATATACCTCAATTAGTTTTCATACATAAACAGAACATGTAATCAAAACCCATTATCAAGAAGTGGAGAGTTGCCTGCAGCAGGAAAATCCTTTTGTGATCCCCTCTCCATCCCTGCCTTGACTTCGAAGAAAAATAATTAGTTTGCTTGTTTTTGAACCTTATACAAAGGGAGTCATCTGGTATGCTTCCTTTGCTCAAAATTATGTTTATGAAATGCATGTTGCTGTGTGTAATAATAGTTCATATATTTATGTTCTTTATATCTGATATATGACTATATCATAATGTATGTATCCATTGCACACTAATGAATATTTGGGCTGTTTCTAACTTGAAGGGATTCAAAAGTGCACTGCTGTGAATGTGCTAGGTAAACACATGTCCACATTTCTCTTGGGCGATACCCTGGAGCAGAATTGCTTGTTCAACAGGTATGCATAAGTCGTCTTACTAGGTATTGTCAAAGACTTCCACAGGTGCTTGTACCAATTTACCTTTCCAACAACACCTGAGAATTCTAGTTTTCCCACATCTTGATCACCACTGGGTTTGTCGGTCTGATTCATTGTACCCATTCTGGTGGGTATACAGTGCTATCTTATGATTTTAATTTGCCTTTTTCTGAAGACCAATGATATCGACCACTATTTCATATATTTTTTGGTGATTTGCATATGTTGTGTGCAAAATGCCTATTCAAGTCTACCTATTTTTTGTCTCTTTTTTCTTGATTTTTAAGAGTTCTCTATATTCTTTGTTGGACGGATCATCTTTCATTCTTTGGCCTTTCTTTATACTCTTCTAATGGTGAGTAAGCAGTTCTAGGGTTGGTTACTTCAGAAGTTTCTTGATGTCATTGTTTCTATAGGTCTCCTTACTTTTCCTCCAGGGTCTGAAGGCAGTTGCCACAGTGCCGACCAACACATCCTCTCATAACAATATCTAAAAGCAAGAAGGAAGAAGAAGGCTTCTTCTTGCCTGTCTATTTCTTTTTATCTGGGAAGAAAATATTTCCTAGAACATCCTTTATTCCTCCGTAACAGACTTCTTAGATTTCATGAGCCAGATTTGGATCACATGCCAACCCTTAAACCAATCATTGGCAAAGAGGAAGGAGGTTGCTGTGATTGGCTTAGAAGAATTCATGATTCATCTCCTGGAGACAATTCATCTTCTAGGGAAGAGGTTAGTAAATTATCACTGTCAGCTTCCTGAACAAAATGGGGATTCCATAAACAAGGAGGAAGAGTGAAGGAAAAGGCTGTTGGCTAGGCAGCCAACCACATCTACCACACTCATCAAGGAACGTCATTTAAAACTGCAAATTGAGTCTTAAATTTCATTTTGACCTAAGCTGAAAAGCATAATAAAGTTTTCAAGGTATTTATTTATAATTAAATAAAAATAATAAGGATTTGGGCCTGAAAATAAATGCCCAAGATATCTCTGGCATACAAGCGTATGGACTTAAATGACCCAGGAAGTATTAATATAAACAGATATTGATATTTAGTATTAAGAAGAAATATTAATAATTAATGATAATTAATATTAATAACTGTTAATATAAACAGAGATTAATGGCAAGTCTTTGTATGATTTCATTGTGATGATGGAAATCATTAGCTAATAGCAAATTATTCAGCTGCAAATTATTTGGGAATAACAATTGTGTCTGTACTAATAACATCACTGTCTATTATGGACAATTAGACCATTTATACAGAGGTCTGACATATATCGTCTCATTTGAACCTCTTAACAACTCTGTAATCCAAACAGAACAAAGGCTACTAGTTCCATATTTATAGATGATGAAATTAAGACAGAGGAATTAGTATGGAGAAATTAAGAAGGTAATTAAAATTAATTAACCAATTAGGAGAATGCATTCTCTAAGATCATGGAGTTGATTCATGCAGTTGACTAGAACTCAGGTCTCTTGCTGCCTAGACCATTTATCTACTACATCCATCCATTTATAAATCATTTATTGACATAAATAATAACTAAAGCTCAGTAATGATGGGCAAATTAACAAAATGTACCTATGTTACTATTTCTCAGCTAAAGATTTTCATATTTAACTGATGGCTACTTTCTCTGGGGAGATGAATGAGAGAGAAAAATTTTACCTATTTATTTACTACATGGTTTACTTAATCTAATATCCCAAAAAAGATATCATGAAGGTTATTCCTTTAACACAGTATTTGAAGTCACCTCAGTCTAGCAAACAATTTTTGAGCAGTAGAGATGGTTATGATACATAAGATAAGGGCTGTTCCAAAGAGAGAGATGGAGTCACATAGGTTCACAGAGAAGGATCTGATGACCACTGGGTAGGAGAGTCAGGGAGTACTTCTTGATAAGGTAACCCTTGAGATTAATCTTTTATGATAAGGAGATGATACCGAGATGAAAAAACAAAGTCTGGACTTCCCCAACCAAGAGAAGAACGTGCACAAAGACTCAAGGGTTAGAAACAAATAGTGTGCTCAGAAGGCAAATTCGGGGACTGGAAAATGGTTAAGACAAGGCGATTGTATGTTGAAGGTTTAAGAAGTTTGTATACAGGCTATAGGGTCAGAATAGGTGTATTTGTTTTGTTTTGTTTAGAAAAGAATGAGTTTGCCCATGTTTGTAGAGAAAAAACCCAAAGGGAAGATGAGATTGAAGATCTAGGAAGCAATGTGAAAAAATAAGGTCAAGTATATGGACGGAGAATGGTATCTTATCAAGGGGAAGTATACCTTGTTCTGGAACAAAACTGACTGATGCAAGCATGGGCTGGAGAAAATAAATTTATAAATGGAGAAGAGACGGGGAAGTCAGTGAAGTACATGTCAAAGGCTTTATTTTTAGAGTGCATAATAACAATATAGCAATAGTAAAATTGATAAACATGTATTTGGTGTCACTGTGTATAAGATATTCTGATAATCCTCTTACCTAAATTATCTCATTTGATCCCCTTAATAACCCTGTGAAGAAGGCACTATGATTAGTATGCCTATTTTGCAAATGAGGAAATTGGGATTTGGTAGATTAGCTTGCCCAACACCATGTGCATGTAGGAACTACTAGCCTGATAATTGGCACAGCAGTGAAACTCTAGTGGCAAGGAGAGCCCTGTTCTGTTGCTTCTATCTCTTAGCCAGAGAACGAATGTGAGGACCAGGGCTTGGAGATCTTCCTCGTGCAATTGGGCAGAGATGTACATCTTCACCTGGACAAAAGCAGCTAAGTGACAAAGGCCTTAAAAATTACTTTAAAAAATATATTCCATTTGCTGCCAAGCATGTATGCAATTAGCTTTTCTTTACATAAGACTTAAATGGCATTTGATCTTATTCTATTGTCTCAGATGGTTATTCTTAAAAATATTGTTATAGTTAAATTGACACTCAGACGAGTCCATTTTTGTAATTTCTTTGGAAAATTTCCAGGAAAAGAAAGAAAGAGAGAGAAAGTTTTTTTTATAAGCGAGCATTCTATTGGAAATTTCTCTTAAAAAAGTAACAATATGGGGGTGCCTGAGTGGCTCAGTCAGTTAAGCCTCCTACTTCAGCTCGGGTCATGATCTCACTGTTAGTAGGTTCGAGCCCTGCATTGGGCTCTCTGCTGACAGCTCAGAGCCTGGAGGCTGCTTCAGATTTTGTGTCTCCTTCTCTGCCCCTTTCCTGCTCATGCCGTCTCTCTCTCTCTCTATCTCAAAAATAAACATTAAAAATTTTTTTCAAGTAACAATATGTCGAAATATGTATATACAGATTTCTATTCCGGCTTTGATTATACATAGAAAAATCGGAAACAATCTAACAAGAGGGGCATCCTTACTGTCCCTCTCGGGGTATCAGGCAGCTGTCAGATGCAAAAGTGTAGATCTGCAATTACTGTAATGGAAAGATGCCGTGACCCGTCGCCCAGTGAGAAATCAGAATAACGATCATATTTTTTAAGAGCCATGCGTGCCGACTCTCTGCGAGCTGCTGTTCTTACCTGACATTAGAGCTCAGCCTCTGGGGTGGTGCGTGTTATTGCTACTTAATTGCATGAGGAAACTGAGCTTCAATGTGTTATGTACTTTGTTTAAGTACTTTCTTACTTAAATGCTTAGGTTAAATTACTTGGTAAAGTTGAAATTTTTTAATGTTCATTTATTTTGAGAGAGATAGGGAGAGAGGGAGAGAGAACGTGAGTGGGGGAGGGGCAGAATAGAGAGTGAGGGAGACACAGAATCCAAAGCAGGCTCCAGGCTCTGAGTCGTCAGCCTGGATGTCAGCCTGGATGTCAGCCTTGAACCCACAGACTGTGAGATCGTGACCTGAGTCGAAGTCAGACACTTAGCCGACCGAGCCACCCAGGTGCCCGTTCTTGCTAACGTTTCATACTTAGGTTATAAACAGGAAGTGGAAAAGCTGTGGTTTGTCCACCTCAGGGTCACCTGGGTGGCTCTGTCGGTTGAGTATCAGACTGCTCTGCTTAGGATTCTCTCTCTTTCTCTGACCCTCCCTACTCAGTGCTGTCTCTCTCAAAATAAATAAATAAACTTAAAAAAAAATTATGCCTTAAACCACTATATAGAAAAGCATATAGAATATGATCTCATATTTTAAAAATTTATATCTTTATTTTATTTTGAGAGACAGAAACAGAGAGCGAGTGGGGAAGGGTCAGAGAGAGGGAGACTCAGAATCTGAAGCAGGCTCCAGGCTCTGAGCTGTCAGCACAGACCACTACGCGGGGCTCGAACCCACAAACCAAGAGATCATGACCTGAGCCGAAGTCAGATGCTTAACCAACTGAGCCACCCAGCCACTCCTGATCTCATTTTTAAAGAAGAAGAAATCAAAAAATATATTAGAAATAAACCATTTTATCTATTCTCTGATGCACTCTTCTTTTAAGCCTGGCTGCACCTTAAAATCAATTGTGTCCTACAATTGCTGACAGAATTCTTCCAGAGAGAATTTGGAATTGCTTCTGCCAGTTTTTAAATTAAATTAAATTCTCTTCTTTAGGAGTTTTAACCGCATGGGAGTTGTGACTTCAAACCACAAGCCTGCATGTATGTAACAATTTGTAATTCAAATGATCGAGGGAGAATTTTTTTCTTTCCTCCCCCAGCACTAAGTTAAGAACAAAAGCGTTTCTCTGTTCCTTTTTGTGCAGTGTGCTGTGACTTTTATGTCCCAGATTTATTTGGGAGCTGAGGGGTGGAGTTCCTATTATCTCATTAACGTCCTCATCTTGTTTTTAAATCTTTCTTCATCTCATAATAAATGACTTTTTAAATTACATAAAATATGATACATCAAAATGCCAACAGTGATTTTATGAATTGTTTTCTTTTTTCTTATTTTGTTCCAGAGTTTTCTGCAAAAAAAATGAATCTGTAGTTTTAAAAAGTAACATTAAAAATCCAGCAGTTGTTGTAATTTGTAAACAACCAGTTGATGTAGCCAGGCCACAGACATACCAATACTGCCCAGAGTGTCTGCCTTGTATATACACTCATATAAAAGGAGAAATTATATATTACATGCACAAATATTATAATCTCATAAATATGCTATATTTACATATAAACATAAATTTGTATAAGTCATATAAAAATTCATATAAAAATATACATATTATAAACTTTAAAAATTTTTAATGTTTATTTATTTCCGAGAGAGAGAACACATAAGTGGGGGAGGGTAGAGAGAGAGGAAGACATAGAATTGGAAGCAGGCTCCAGGCTCCAAGCTATCAGCACAGAGCCTGATGTGGGGCTTAAACTCATGAACCGTGAGATCATGACCTGAGCCAAAGTCTGACCCTAACCTAATAAGCCATCTAGGTGCCCTCATATGATAAATTTTTCAATATTTATTTATTTTTGAGAGAGAGAGAGAGAGAGTGGGGTGGGGAGCAGAGAGCGAGGATGACGGAGGATCTGAAGCAGGCTCTGTGGTGTCCGCACAGAGCCCAGTGCAGGGCTCGAACTCACGAACCATAAGATCATGATCTGAGCCAAAGTCAGCCATTCAACCGACTAAGCCAGCCAGGTGCCCCTATACATATGATAAATTTTATGATATATTAATATAACACACATATATGTAATACACTCTTCCATATATATGTGTATATATACACGCATATACATACATACATATGTATGCTGGCATTTTTGCTGGTTTGGGGGTAGCATTACATTAGTTAAAAAGGTGACGGATGTGAAGATGGAGAGAAAGCCACAGTCCCGGGGAGGTGCCGGCACCCTGAGGGAAGAAATGAGCATCCCCTGAGTTCGTGAGTCTCCACGAAGTCCTGAGTCAGGCCGACTGACTGGAGAATCTCAACAACATTCCGAAGCAGCAGAGCTCTCCAGTTCTAGAACCCTACACAATCCCTTGTTTACTGCTGATCAGAAAAAGGCAGGCTTTTGGTAAATTATCTTTATTAAGTTTACTTCTTAAGTATGTTCCAGTAAGTTCTGGATCCCAGAAGATGTCACAATGTGCTTCTGAGGAACTCTTGATGTTTGGCAGATGGTGAGCAGACTAATACCAGCTGGGATAGGACAGGTCATTATCACAGCAGGTGCACGAGTGAGGAAAACAGCAGGTCAGAAGCTCATGTCCATGGGCTCAGGGAGGTAACAGAACATCTAGGTGGGTAAGCTGCCGTTCGGCTCCAGCCAATGGTTGCATTATGGAAACTTCCGCCCAGTTTTACCAGAGTTTCCCAGTCTTCAAGAGAATTTTAAAGTAAGATTTCCTGGCTACAAGATATTAAGTGGAAATCACCTTGGCAAATGGTTCAGGGAATGAACCTAAACCCCAGAACCTGCTGGGGAATGAGTGGGAATGTAGAAAGTGGTTTGCGAGTGGAACATTCTTTCATGAAGGCAGGCCTCAAAGGAAAGCAAAGAGGCAGGATAGTAACTTGAAAGCAAAAAACACATTTTTTCAAAGAGCAACAGTTCTGCATTTTACAAGTAGCCAGAGAAGAGAGACCAGAGAGGTATTGCAGATGGAGGAGGGAGGTGGTCTGGCAGGAGTGTCACAGCATGAATTGGGCACCCCAGGCGAGAGAGTGGCATTTCAGACAACCCTGGATCCTCTGAGACGGGAGTCACTTCTTTAAAAAAAAAAAAGAGAGAGAGAGAGAGAGTTTATTTTGAAGGAGACAGAGATAGCACGAGCAGGGGAGGGGCAGAAAGAGGGAGAGAGGATCCAAAGCGGCCTCTGCACGCTCAACGCAGAGCCCAATGGGGTCCTCGAACTCACAAACCAAACCACAAGATCATGACCTGAACCGAAACCAAGAATCAGATGCTTAACGCCTCTAACGCTATGCAGAAGGGAAAGGAGGTGTAAATACCCCATCTTCTCTTTGATAGGAGGTCACATCATTGGTGGAGGGGTCCATGAAGGTGGAGTAAGAGTTTGAAGATGGTGAGAGTTGGGGGAGGGAATTAACCAGATACAAATAAAATAAAATAAAATAAAATAAAATAAAATAAAATAAAATAAAATAAAATAAAATAAAATGGATGTAGAGTGATATAGAGAGTCTCTTATGTTACCTTCCTTAATCCAACACACGAAAGACCCAGCTGGACAGTTCACTGCTTGACTCTCCTCCTTGTCCTTCATTCGCAGAATATTTCACCCTGCCCATCTCCTAACTCCATCTTGGTCCTGTTCCACACACGTGAAACTCTCAAAATGGTTAAGGTGGATTCATGGGGCTCTAAGAGGGGAATCCCGTTACAGCTACAAAATGCTGTGTGTCTTTTGCATTGAGGCCTGATGGTCAACTCTCTGTCTCAAAGACCCTACACCCACAAAATCAATTTTGTTGAAGTTGTTTTATTTTTGGAATGCTATACACAGGTTCCCTCTTGCTTCCAGAAGAATTAAACTATCCCAGAGCGGTTAGGTTAGAAGCAAAAATTGTGGTATCTTACAAGATAAGAGAATGGACCGAAGTTTACAATAAACAAAAAGTTTAATGCAGCTGTGTTCACACGCTTCACAATTGTTTGAGACTGGCGGCTGGAAGAGTGACCACCATTTCCAATTAAGGCAAAAAATTTGAGCCCTTAATAATATGGGAACAGTTTATTACATGAGATCCGAAAGTTTAAGACATTTCTAAATACACTTGGGTTGTAGATCTTTCTGTAGCTCCCAAGCGTGTCCAAAAAATCGGAAGTGGAAAATGATTTTCAGAAATAGATTCTCCAGCCTTCCCACAAATATAGCATGTGAGGGGGAATAAGCCCCTTTATTGCTCTGGTTCAAGGTCCCTCCTTTGGCTTCGATTCTACGGCCTCCAAAAAGAAAACGTCTTATCCATAGCTGGACGGGAGCTGCCATTCCCTGGCGACCCCATCTGCAGAGGAGAGGGTCTTCGGGTCTGATGAAGGAGAAAGATATGACCGCAAGGTGGCAGTAGCAGACACGAGCTTCATTTTGGGTGCTGCTTTGAGGGCTTTCTGCGTTAGGACGTCCCTCACGACAGGAGATTATCCAGGGGCTCTAGTGTTGTGGCCACCATCCAGAAGGCCAAAAAGGGGCAAGGGGGGGTCAGAGAAGAGCCTCACGTGTCTAAGTGACCTCACCCGGCAGGCCAGCAAGTGTCAGAGAGCTCCCTAAGTGCCCCAGCAGCAACTTGGGGTCTTTTAAGCCCAAGTCACATCTTCTATATGGCTAGGAGATGTTGGGCGTGTTCACGAGGTATGCAAAGAAGCCAGGTCCTGTATGGCAAATATTCTGCTTATTTGGAGTATATCTAAAACAATCAGATGTACAAATACTTGAGTTTGGGGCTGACAAGCTATTAAGCTAACAGGCGTCAGCCTGCTGTGCAGAAGTGAACAAACTGGGCCACGTAAGGAGTGATTTTTATGACACCCCCTCTGGCGTGCACATCCTCGGTCTTTGCCTGGGGCCGCTGCTCCTGTTTGGCTGCTCCTCAGCCCAGGGGGTCCCCAGCTTCCGGCCACCTCCATGCAGCGGTGCCCGCCCATTGCCCTCAAGTCCCGTCACTCCTTGGCTCTGTGGGGGCCTCCAGACTGGGGTGTGATGCTCAGACTTGGACTTCATCTTGCTGGCATGTTCTCCCTGGGCTCTGCTGCTGTCCCGGTCTTTTCTCTAGTGCCTGGATGGCCTCCTGACCTCTGCCTCCCTTCCGCTTCATTTCTTTGCTGTTGTCTTAACAGTGGGCATCCCAGTCTGCAACTAATTCACCTTTAAATTTGTTTGCTTTTTTAAAAATTTATTAATTTATTTATTTTTGAGAGAGAGCTCGAGTGAGCAAGGGGCAGAGAGAGAGAGAGACAGAGACAGAGAGAATCCCACGAGGTGCAGAGAGATTGGGAGAGAGAGGGAGAGAGAGTGCTGATCCCAAAGCAGGGCTTGAATTCACCCAGGCAAGGCTGGAACTCATGAACCACGATATCATGACCTAAGTCGAAGTCGGACACCAACCAACTGAGCCACCAAAGAATCCCAAATTTTTTTAGTTTTTAAATTATATGTTGCCTCAATTTTCCATCCACTGGATTGTGAGCCACCAGAGAACATTGACTTCTCAGCTCTTTTCACTCCTGGATTACCAATACTTGAAATGGTGCAAAGTTACTGACTGAATGAATGATATACTTCATGGCCATGTCTTCTAAACGTTATCTGAGGAATGAAATATACACTTACTTAAAGTGATAATATTCATGTGTAAGTTCCAGAAACTTTGTTTTAAAACACAAATTGATTACTAAGGTCCTTTCCCCCCCCACTTTTAAATATCGAATCATCTTGCAGGGATCAGTTTATAATGATTAGCTTAGATTTGGGACAAAAGGAGTTGCCTAGATCAGTGACTATCCAAGATCAGTCATCATACCATGAATACTTGTGAATCATGTATTTCTTGACATATGTCTTTAAAGATTAGAAAACATGTGTTTATATTTTGTTCCTTTGACAAATATTTATTAAACACCTATCATGTGTCACATACTAGGCTAAGCCTCAATCATAAAACGGCAAAGCAAAACAGACAGAATGTAAATTATGGAATTCTCTATTGCAAAAAGTGTTCTGAGGAGCATAACACAAAAATAGTTTGAGAAAGTTAAAGTCTTCTATAGTCTATGGGTTTCGGAAATGCCGATGAAAAGACCTCTTTATGAAGGTCATCATCTGCATCATGAGAATGGAAGAGACTTTGAGAAGTCCTGTCATTTAAAAGTGATCTTAATCCAGAACTTTCAAAATTTGTATTTGACTATGGAAGTCCTGGTAACATACTGCACAAATGGTCTTTGGCAAAATATTCCTTGGAAAATGCTTTTCTGGCTAGGTCAGTTGTGAACAAGCTTACACTGGAAAGAGCCCAGAGCAAAGGGTCACGTGAAAAGCTTAAGCTTCTCCAGTTGTAATCCAGGGAACAGTATGTAGAAAGGATGGTGAGGATCTTTCACATCAGTAGAACAATCTTTTACAGCATTCATGTTTATCCACATTTGCATTTGGGCTTCTCAGGAATATGGCAATCCACTTTTAATATTTAATCATTTCTACTAGCTTCTTGTCGGAAAAGGTCCACATTGAATTAATTCCAAAAAGAGGCTTTTGTTGCAAATGTTTATTATTGTAGACTACAAGAGTAGGCAAGGTATATGGTTTACTAGGTCTTAATTGAAACTCCAGTGGTTTAAGAGACTGAAAACCCCGCCATTTCAGCCATATTTATAATACATCATGTTTTCTGACTTCTTATTATGTGCTAACCTCTTTGTCTACATTATTGCTTTTAATCCTAGAAGCATCCCCATGAAGCAGGTACTAACATTACTTCCAGTTGACTCGGAGTGAGAAAACAGCTAATAGGTACGCATGTGTGTATGTGGGTGGGGGGGTGATAGAAGTCCAAATCCAAGCAATCTGACCCAAAACCCACTTAATCATGACACTAATAAGAGAATGTTCCCTCTTGATTTGTGCTGCCCAGCACAGGGGCAATTAACCCTATTAGCTATCGAACTCTTCTACAAATTGAGATGAACCTGAAGGAAGTTCAATATTTGAAGAGGGGACATGAAAAAGAACTTACAAAGGAGCCTGAGAAGTAGGCAACCAGGCAAATGAAGTGTCCTGGAAGTCAAGTGAAAAGAGCGTTTCAAGAGAAGGGCGAAAGTAACTGTATCAAATGCTGAAAATCAAGGTGGATAACCACCAAGAAAATATCTGGCAATGCTGAGGTCAGTGATGAGCTTGGAAGGAGTAATTTTGATGCCTTCATAAGGATGAAAACCTGGCTGAGGCCCATTCAATTGGAGGAGAAAAATGAGACGGAGTATATAGACCACACTTCCAAGATTTTCTGTAAGGGAAAGGAGAGAAATGGAATAGCTGGAGGGTGAAATAGGTTCAAGAGATTTTTTTCCCTTTTTCTAGGAATGGAGAGTTAGGAGCATGCCTGTATGCTGATGGTGATGACCCTCTGGAGGAAATTGTTGATGTGTTACAGAGGGTTCTAAATTGCTGGAGCCATGTCCACAAGGAACCACCAAGGGGTGAGATATTCACAGAGAGGTGGGTGCTCCATAAAAGAAGAGAATTAAGATCACATGGGCACACACCGGGGGATCTGAAGGTGTGGTGATGAGACGACTTTGGTCTTTTCAGAGAAATCTAGGAAGTTCATCAGCTGAGGTGTGAAGGTCCGAGAAGAGAGGAGAAAGGTTGAGATTGTCACCTAAGAGCGTGGATGATCTGGAGAAACAGTCTGATTGCCAACAAGCATACATGGACGGCTTGATGTCAGCAAACATGAATTCAGAGTGCCACCAACCCACATCACTCCAACTTTGTTCATGGAGACAAAGAAATGCTGTTAATCTAGAGAGGGAGACCAGAGAGCTAAAGATTTAGGCAAGGGATGACTTTAATGAATGATCCTGGAAGTGAAGGACATGAGGGAAGTAAGGGACAGGAACAAGATTATAGGAGTTTGGGGATAGCAAAGTTGTTGGGTCACGGAGTTCAGAGTACAGGGGGAGAAAGTTACAAAGGTAGGATGTGGGAAAGATGCAGTGTTTGAAAGTGAAAGACAAGGAAGGCGGGGATAAGATAGAGGAGGAAGACATCGTCAGCACGTGAAACTCAACCAATGGGAGGCTCCATGATTCTCTGAATTCCCAAGGACAGGGAGACTGGAGTCAAAGTAGAGAGAGTGAGTCAGGAGCTAAGATATTTAGAGAAGAGCAAGAAGTGACAATCATGATGGGGAAAGAGATAGAGATTGGTCCAAGAGAACCGTGGTTGGATTGGTTCAAGGGTTGTATGTGTAACCAGAGTAGGTAGGATGTGACAAACCCAATATTTTGTATTTTGTCACCTCGGTTCCAGCTGCCCTGTCGGATGAACTTGGTCTCATGGATAGAAACAATCTGAATCCATCAAGTGTTCTTCCCTGTGGCATATCTCCATAGAGAGCCACCAAAAGTCTGTAAAACCCTGACTGCCTTCTATTTAGTTCACAAACACACAGGAATCCATGGAATACAATAAACAACTAGCTCACTTATTACTGGGGAGGCCGGCAGTGGGGAGGGTAGGGAGAGAACCATCTTTCCCCAAACCCAGTAAAGCCTTTCACAGCCAGATCTTTAAATGCTTGACAGTGATAGGAGGAAAGTGTTATTTTAATTATTTTGATAGGAAACATTTTTTAAAACCTTCTGCAATCATTGTCACAGATCCTTTAAATATTCAGCTCTTTGTTACTAGCCAGTCACTAGCCCTGCCAGGGCAAATCCATGCCAATGTTCTTTCTCTAAATCCAGAATATCTTTTTCTCACACTGTACCACAGCCATGTTTCCTGAAATTAATGGTGCATGGAGCAGGCATTCTATTCAAACTCAGGGAGCAATTGAATTCCACAAGGCCAAGAATTCAGGGAGATCCTTTTTTTTTAAATTTGATAGCGAGAGTACACATGCATGAGCAGGGGAGAGACAGAAGAAGAGAAAGAGAGAATCTCGTCCAAAGCAGGGCTCGATCCCACGACTCTGGGATCATAACCTGAGCTGAAATCAAGAGTCAGACATTCAACCGATTGAGCTTCCGAGGTGCCCCACAGAGTTATTCTTAAAAGAAGGTGTTCTCTGGAGGTAAAGAGGAAACCGTGCACATTTTATGTGGAAATGCCTATCACATTCTTTCTTCAAGATCTTTGCACCTGCTGTCTGCCTTGAGCCTTCTCCCCTCAGACATCTGCTTGGCTCATTTCTTACTTCATTCTGGTCTCTATTCAGATGTTACATTACCAGGGAATCCTGCCTTGAGAGCTCTAAAACGGCATTCCTACCCAATGCCTTGCTTACCTGTTGAATTACTCTTTTCTATATTTCTTTATCATTACCTAGGACCATGTCTATTTGGCTTACCAGTGGGCACCTACTCTCTGGAGCATGGGGTCTGACACAATCATTTATTGAAGGAATAAACAGATGAATGTATGAATAAACAAATTAATGCAAGAAATGCCGTACTGGGAGAGAAAACTTTCACAAATATTTAGGTTCAAAATAAGACAGCGATAGTTGGAAATATACTTTCTGCAAGTTTAAACATTAAAATATAGTCATGTTGCAGAAGGGAATATAATAAAACTTTCTGTTGAAAAAAGAATTCCACTTAGCCAAGAAAAAGCAAAAAAGAAATGTCAGTCTAGAGGATAATTTTACTTGAAAGGTATGTACTTGAAAAAAAGTTTTACAACGGAAGTGTTTCATCAAGCCCGTTGCATACTTGACAAAGGACTTTCATTAGTGTAATTTATGTCATGGCTGGTTTGAGCAGGTCAAGATACCCACATATTAGACATCACAACTACACAAAAACATACACGCAACTGCTTCTTGTCTAGTTTTGAGAAATAGGTAAGTCTTACTTCTGGTTGATAATCACATTGGTATTTATGGGAATGGCTGTGTTAAGTTACATGAGCTACTCCTTGCCAAAGGATCAATTTAATGTTCTGCCCTAAAGAGCATCAATCGTCTGAATAATTTCCTCCTTATAGATTCAGGCAATGTGAGACGGCATTTTCAGATATTCCTGGCTGAATTCCAACTCAGTATTCACAAATTCATTGATTTGGTTGGAGGAATGAGGGAGGAGGATTGGGTACAATGGGGGGGATGGGTGGACGCAGAGGCCAAAGCAAACTCACTGAATTACTGCTTCCATTTGTTGTGCCGACCTACAAATAAAATACATTTATAGCTCAGTTCCAGAAATTGCACTACCACCCTGCTGCTTAGTTTCCATCTTAAAGAAAAAACTCTGCTAGCTTAATGATAGTATTATATAGAGACGTGTGTCTGTTTATCCATTTCTAAATGAATATTATGTATATGTAAGTCACTCAACCCCAAGATTTTGTCCTACTTAAGCAGAAATCTACAAACACAGTCCTGGACTTCTTTTCTTTAGTTTGGGCAAACTGAAAAGTAAATCTCAAAAAAAGCCAGAACCAAAAAAAAAAAAAAAGTCACATCACGATTTTAGATATCATGCCTCACCAGCTACCATGTTAAATAGATTTTCATTCTTCTATAAAACTTTCTGTTGCTTAAAAGACTTATATCTTGTTTTCAAGATTGTAATCCACGCTTCTAACACACAGCCCCGTGGTGAATTCCCAACCTTGGCCAAGTAGTAGGGGAGCCACTGACCAAAGGTTGATCAGACAGAACTTGGGGTAACATGTTTTAGTCTCGAATATAGTTCGCAATCTTCCATGGCTAAAGACCTTAGAACAAAAAGAAGACAAAGCATATGTCTAGCACTTCAGGTGATTTTACTGTATATGCTGGGAAAGGTATCTTCTGTTCCCTGAAAGTGGTCACCAGTTTTTACTCATTAAAATTCACTCCTTCACTCACTCTTTGTTCAACAATCCTTTTTGTAAATGTCTACTAACGAGATGGGCGTGTACGAGGTGCTGAAACAGTACAGGTCACCAGTAATGATTTTCTATCTTGTTTTCACTAATGTCCCTCTCACCCTTGGAGGCACAGCCTCTTGCTTTGTGACAGGCAGAAACCCAGTGTTTCACGTTCGCCTGGCAGACCTCTCAAAGAGACTGTCAACTAACTTCAAGAAGCAGACATTTCTCCAGGCTTGTTATTCCAAAGGATGTAAAACAGCCCCTCGAGGCAGATGCTGCCTTTACTTTCCAGGGCGTTTCAGGATGTCTATGGAAGATGCTGACTGAAAATATTTGCAGACCTCTGATGGGCTAATTTCATTGCCCTCCGGCCGGACCAAGGAAATGGTTCTTCCCCAAAGGGTCAGATCAGATGTACTATGGCATCTGATATTTTTTTTTAACTTCTTCCACCATGAATAATTTATCAAAAAGCATTCTCAAATTCTGAACAACACAAATACAGAATAAATTATTAACATGAGCTCCCCCAAACCAATCATCCTCTCTTCCTCTTTGACTTTCTCCTCCTCACCGCTCTTATCATGACTCAGTAGAAGAGTCTCTATTCTGAGCTCTTGTCGAACAGCTGGGTACTCAGAATGTCTGTGTCTCATTTCTTTATCTGTGGAGGAAAGGATTGAATTAAATGATTTTATGGCCTGTCAGCGCTAATAGTTTGTAGTTTTTATATCAAGATTTAGGAGTAGGAGTGATTCTTTTTCCCCCAATGCAATCCAGCTGCTTCTTTAAATGAAGGTTTGAGAAATCTCCTTCTAGCATTAGGTGAAAATCAATGCTTACAATAGAGGGATAAGATTGCACTGGTTACTAGCATAATAATGTACTCAAGTCATTGGCCCTCTTGTTCAAGACTGGAGGAAGATGAGAAGAAAATCAAGCGGAATATAAAAGTTATGGTTTAACTGCTCATCATGGAATTCCCCGAAAAAAGATTCTTTCAGACATGCCCCTTGTTCTTTTGCTTCAGCTCCTGGCAGACTTCAGGCCTTTCCCTTAATGTCAAAAAGTTTTAACCTAGTTGGTAGGCTTTGCCTTTATTTCCTTCTTTCCACTTTTCATCTTCATCCCACTCTCCCCCCCACACCCACCCCACCCCACACACCTCTCTCTTTTATCTGCAGTGCTACACATGAATTGCTATCTTTCCCTGATCTGAAATGGAGATGGAAGCAGTGGAGAAAGAAAAAGGGAGGGAGAGAGAGAGAAAAACCAGAGGTGAGCACTGTCTGGTGGCAATAGAGAAATACAATTAAGAGCAGGGAGTGATCGTGATGCATTTATTTTCTCTGCTTCTCCTTATTCCCAGTCTAAGAACTTTTCATCGAGATGATGTGCACCATGGGTCTCGTGGGCATAAGATAAAACTTGATGTTGATGGTGGATGTCTAGACTCAGCACATCCTGTAATGAGTGTGCAGTCTAGCAGGATATGGTGCCTTCGGGGAGCCAGGAGTCTGGGACTCTGTGGTGGCAGCTGGGAAGTCAGCAATCTGTCAAAGCAAGCAGAGGAGAAGGGGCAAGAAAAGGAAGAGATTCGATGGAGAAAATACAGGAGGGAAGTTGAGAGGAAGAAGGAGGAAAGGTGTACCTCTGGCTCCTAAGCATTTGAATCTGGCTCCATACAACTCATCCAGGAAAACATGGTTTGGTCAGCGAGTAGATGACTGATCAGACTCCAAAGATTTTTTTTTTCTTCAACATCTTTAAAAAGATAAAATACTACCTCTGCAAAAATTATGTTGACAGTCTAATTAATTTATCCTGCATGACAGAATGGCATATTGTAAAATGGAAGATGTATTATAGATCATTGGAAAACAGCACATCTAATATATATAAGTACGTTCCCACAGATGGCTTCTGAGACAGTTATGAAGTTTATAATGAGTCTTGTTCATTGTCCACATGTCCAGGATTTATGGTGAGTGCATCATGCACCAGACCCTGGGGCAATAAAGGATGAAGACACAGTCCATACCCTTGAGAAGCCAATCATCCTAGCAGAGTACAATATTGGTTCGTCTTCTTGGTTGCCAGCAATAGAAACCAGTCTGGCTATTTTTAATAAAAAAGATATTTGTTACTGAGCGGCTCAAAGAATCACCAGAATAGCAGACACCCACTAGAACCAAGAGAGGCTACCACTGCCAAAATCATGTTGAAAAGCACGCTGGTTGGGTCACTACTTGTGACAAGCATGCCCTGGGACACTGTCACCACCTCTGGATGGTGAAAAAGCTCCAAATTCTTACTGACTTGTCGATAGTCTCCCAAGATTAAAATTTTCAAGTCGAACCTAGTGAAAATCTGCTCCTGGGGCTTTATCAGACTTACGCAGTGGGGGATTCTCCCTAAATAGAGAGGGTATAGAGGCTTCCAGGCAAAAAAAAAAAAAAGTATATTTTTAAAGAATAAATATGCACTCTCTGGATGTAGTCACAGATACAGACCCATTCAGTACAAACTAGACAATGCTATAATGACCAAGGAGAGGCCTGGCCAAGGAAATCAGGGAAGGCTTCCAAGGGGAAGATGCACCGAAATGAAGTCAAAAGTGACATAAGCAAAGACATGGAACAAGAAGGTAAATGTGAGAATCTACAAGTGTTTCATGTTACTAGAGCAGAGGTTTTTGATCTTGGCTTCTCATTGGACATTGCTCAAGGAATGTAGCTGAGCACTCGCTAAGCAAAGTCCCCACACCAGTTATACCCAGAATCTCTGGTGGTGGAGCTCATGCACTGGGTGCTTCGGATACGCCGCCATGTTTGAGATCCACAAAGATGCGACCAAAAATTCTTCTCTTCTGCGACTAGGGATGGATGTCCCTGCTTCTTACTTAAGCATTTTTGCACTTGACACCACTACCATCATGCTCCAGGATATTTTTTCTTTTGATTTTTTTCCCACAGGGAAAGTCAAGTCAGAGACTGCTGAAAGTCTAATTCTACAAGTGAGCAAAAGGAAGAGAAAAAACTATTGATTTTGAATATATTTGGGTTTGGAATTGAAAAGGATTCTTAGCCTCAAAGAGAAATTATTAGGAGAACTTTCTCATTGACATACATCCAGACCCTGTAAATGAAAGCAATATCATCTGGTGAAAAGAATTCTACATCATAGTGGTTTAAAAGTTGGATTGGCCATCCATGAGTTTTAACAATGAACAAAGAGTGTTTAATTAAAACTCACATGGAGGGGTTCCTGGGTGGCTTAGTCAGCATCCCACTCCTAACTTCAGCTCAGGTCATAATCTCAAGGTCATGGGATCAAGCTCCATTGAGCATGGAGCCTGATTAACATTCTCCACCCCTCTCTTCCTGCCCCTCTCTCGCTCATGCTTGTGCTGTCTCAAAATAAATGAATAACTTAAAAAAAAAGCTCATGTGAAAACAAAGGAAACAAATGACATACTTAAACTGGTGTGATGGAAGAATTTAGCAAGGGTGTTTGCAAAGATGTGGGCGGAGTTTATGGAAATCGACAAGGGGCAGGGTTGTATCATTCTAAGACTTAGTTGGGCCAGGGGAAGAAGCAGTTACAAGATTCCTGACAGGAAGTGACAAGGACCACCATATAGGCTGGTTGCCTTCAGTAGAGGGACACAGCAAACCTGTGGTGATTCTGCAGGGAGAAATCTGAAGGAGTAAATGCCTGGACCTCCCTCTCCTCCCATTGTCCAATCCCCTAGCAACGCCCCCACTCCCGTTGGTCAAAGTCACCTAAAATCCCGAGGACAAGAGACTCATTGATGCCCACTCAGATCACATACCAGGGCCCAGAGCAAGGTGGAGGACCATAGACTGAATCTAGAAGAAAACCTCCATGTAGGTACTTTTATCCCCATGGATAATAGATATCCCCTTAGATTATCACTATTTCTGGGCATACTGGAGGTTTGTGCTTCCCCAACTCTCAACATACAAGAAGAGATCTGAGAGTTAATCTAGTCCAAACTCTTTAACTAAAATATAAGCTCAAGGAGGGCAAGGTTTTCCAGTTTTGCTCACTGCTGTAGTCCCACTCCCTGGGTTAATGCCTGGCACATAACAGGTGTCCAGCAATTGTTCTTTACATGAATGAATGGTTAAGATCTCACCACCAGCGAGTATCAATGGTAAGATCCAGATTTCCCAAATCTCAATTCTGAATTTCTTCCTTTATTCCCTTTGTGAACATAGCATAGGTTTGGAGTAGCTTGCCCACACTTGGTGAAGAATTTGTGGCGACCCATGCATACTATTTACCCCAATTTCCTTTGAGATAATGATAGACTTTTTTTTTCTTATTTGCTCTCCCTAAGACTTTTTCTTATCTGATCTCATGACTTCAATTCTTACCCCTGTGCAACTGGCTCCCAGGTATTTCTCTCTAGATTTTAATTTTCTTGGGAGCATCAGTGTGTAGGACTCTTTCCAGGGAAAAGGTTTTCAGCCCTGACAGCACATTGGAATCACCTGCAAGTTTACAGAATACTGGTAAGGTCTCTCCACCCTAGAGGGTCTCATTCAGTGGTCAGTCTGAAACCCATGCACTCAATTTTTTTTTAACACCCTAGGGGATTCAAATGTGTCCCCAGAGGTAAGAAACACTACTTAGACCCTTAAACACTACATGTCCAATATCTTTCCCTCAAGGTCATTTTTTGGTGTGATTTCCTATTAGAGATCCACTATTTCCCAGCTTCCCATTCTCCTGGATTTCTCCCATCCTTTTTTGGACAAGTGTTTGCCAAATCACGAAGCTTCAACCTCATGCATTTTCTCCAATCCTTTCCCTGCCTGCCATCTCTTCTGTTCTCCCTGAATTCAGGCCATCATTTCTTCTACCAGTAGCAGCAGAGAGCAGAGGTTCTTCCAGCTTCTAGAAGAAAGGCTGCCACCATCTGTAATCCCCCAAGTCAGCTCTGTGACTTCCAGTGAATTGCTCAACCTATGAGCAAGCATAAGGTCACGTGCCCCTGGCAAAAAAAAAGTTGGCACAGGGTAGATGCTCCACACAAAGTGTGAGTTTTCACACTCACGACTGGATTCTAAACAGCTATTCCCGGTTCTTGTGTCTCCCTACACTAGTCCATGCCAGACATGGAATTCTTCTCCATGGTTTTTTCTGGAGTCATCTGCATTTAGCTAACTTCCTCTTCTCAAAAAATGGCCATGGTTTCCCAGTGGTCACTAAATTAAGTTCAAACCTCACCATTCTCTCCAGCAGGACCCTTAGGATTCCCTCCCTTCATCTCACCCACTGCCCAGTCTCCTGGACCCCGCAGTCACCTGAGAGGTTCCACACCTTGCCTTTGAGTCTGCCAGTCCCTTCACTGGGAATGGGCTTCTGTCTCCCTCCATCTGTAGAAATCTTATTTCTGTCTTCAGAACATATCTTGCTCCCTGAAGCCTACCTTGACCGTGTGATCATATCATCATGTGAAGCTTATCTCCATCACATGATCTTCTGATCACATGATCACATACTCTTGGGTCCCCCATAGCCCTCCGTCTGCTCTTGTCTTTTGTCACTTAACCTCACCTCCTCTTGAGGGAACACTTAATTGTCCTGACAAATTCAGTATCAATCTAATTAAATGTCCACCCCTGCCCTTTAAGGGAGATTAGCTAGTGCAACAATAAATATTCGTGGCTGTGAATCGTCCCTCACAGTCAATGAGTACTTGGCAATGGCATTGGCTTCTGTTGAATATAAAATATAAGAGGCAGAACATGAATAGAAGAATACTGGTTTCCATTTTACTGAGCATATTTCATGGGCCTGGCCCATATTCTCGGGGTCACCAATCCCCCTGAATCAGACTCCCCAGGTCTCAACTAAATAAGCCTCACAGGCATACCACTGCCTTGCAAAGTCAGCTCACCACACTCCAGGATTTCAGGGAGTTCTGGGGGCAGGGGCGGGGGGCAGGTGTAGATCCATTCAAGGCAGGCCTCCCACAGGTCTGCAGAGATGGCCTCTAGTGGCCTGTGGGGTCCAAACCACATGGACACACACCTCGAAGTCTCCCTCCACTTCTCAGGTTTCTGTTCTGAGTAGCTCCCACTGGTGCCCAGCAACCCCTCCCTCGGTGTTATCTGGTGGACGTGACCTCACCAAGGGAGTAAGGAGACAGTGCTTGGGTCACACTCACAACCTTGGTTTTCTCCTCCATAAAATAGGGAGTCCCACTTTTCTTTTATCTTATGGTGACTTTTTTCCCCTGTCCTGCCTGGATTTCTGAATCCAGCTGTGGACCCTGACCGTCTTTCCACATGAGGGTCGCCAACCTCTGCAGATGTAGCTTCTGAGAAGGTGATTGGTGCCAAGACCCACCCTCATTTCATAGTCAAATGCTATTTGTCCCATTATCAGCAATTTTGCCAAGAGATATTATGATCTTCATTTTATTTAAAAGTTTCCAGTACAAAATGTGGTAAAATCAAGACAGTTGTTTTGCTAAGGTGACAGAATCATGGGTCATTTTTTTTTCCTTTTTCTTTTTTCCCTTATTGATGTTAAATGATTGTGCTCTCTCTCTCTCTCTCTCTCTCTCTCTCTCTCTCTCTCACACACACACACACACACACACACACACAGAAGGGACACAGTAGGAAACTCGAGAACTTACCTCATTCTATCAAAAAATAGTAAACCAAATATTAAATGTAGGCAGAAGCAATTTTTAATTACATTCCCAAGACTCTAAACACAAAACCCCACAACTGCTGTCAGCAATCACCTCGAGGCAGTCACCTTGGCCAAGAAAGCGATCAGCTTATTGAGGTCAGGGGGTCCTTCCATATATTTGTCCTTAGAATGACCTACAGGACCCCAGGGGACCATCTCCACCACCCCCTGGGCCCTCACACGCCCGTTTGCTTACCACTGACACATTGGCCTCTGGCTGGATTTCTTTTTAATAATCCTGATTCCCGGGGAATAAGGACCTTCGCCCTGGCAACTTTCTCCACCTGGCAGACTCCTCTCCCAGGTGGCCTCCCCCTTCCCTCTCTCACTTCCCCGGGTCTTTGCTCTAACATCCCTCTCCCTGAGATCTTCCCTAGGGGCCCAGAGTGAAATTTAACCCTCCCTCCTTCCGTGTCCCTTCCAGACCCATTCTGTCTTGAACACTCACTGCCATCCAACACAGACACCCTAATTGCAAACCCTTTTGGAGTGCTCAGTCTACGCGGCCTTGTCCTAAGAGTTTTACAAACACCGTCTTATTTAACCCTCCCAGCAACAGTGCAAGGTGGATCCCCTAGTGATTCCATTTCACAGATGAGAAAACAGAGGGGCAGAGAAACTAAGTGGCTTGTCCAACATCACACAGTGCAGTGGTGGAGCCGAGGTCTGAGCTCCATGAAGTTGGCTGGAGAGTCCGATCTCACCCACCATGCTCCTGCTACGTGACCTATTTCTTTTGTTCATTTCAAGACTCCTCCCACTATGGTCTAAGGTCCATGAGAGCAAGAGTTTTGATCTTTAAAAAAAATTTTTTTTCTGTCTTTATTTTATTTTGAGAGAGAGAGAGAGAGAGACAGAGCATGAGCAGGGAGGGGCAGAGGGAGAGGGAGACACAGAATCTGAAGCAGGCTCCAGGCTCCGAGCTGTCAGCACAGAGCCCGATGGGGAGTTCAAACCCATGGACTGTGAGATCATGACCTGAGCTGAAGTCAGACGCTCAACCGACTGGGCCATCCAGGCGCCCAGATCTTTTTTAAATTGCTGTATCCACAAAACTCAATCACAATCCCTGGCCCACAGCAGGTGTTTAATAGTTACTTGTTTAATTAATTATTCAGTTAATTAATATACATCTCCCATATCTATTTCAGCCACTGGTACACTCTTGCATATGTGTTAAGTGCCTAGTAAATATTTTTTAATGTGAAGTGAATCCTGAAGGCACGTTTCCCTAACCATAGTCCCCCTTGCCCTGTGCAGGGAAGAAATGCATAATCCAATGTTAGAAGGAAACTCGGACTTTCGGCGGAGGCCCCGGAGACCAAGAACACAACAGTAAGTGCCAAGCCCCCACCACCCCCCCATTCCAAAGCAGTGATTCAGGGCAAGCGAAGGTGGTTTGAGACTGTTTTTCCAAATCCAGATGAGCAACGGAAGGTCTCAGAGAGAGGCTGGGTTCTACTGTGAGTCTGGTACAACTCTCCTCCGCGACCGAAACCGAACCTGACAGCAACGGCTGCATCTGAGAGAGGCGCGTCAGCTTTCATCTCCTTTTCTGCGCCCGGACTGTGATACAGACAAGTGCCGCCTCAGCCTCGAAGGCCGCACCCCGTCTAGGGCCCGCCTGCGCTCCCCAGTTCTCTCCCCCGGACAGCACCTGCGCAGAAGTGATGCGAAAATAGGCTCCAAAATAGGCTTTCATTCATGTTGACCCTGTTCATTCGTGCCCAGCCCCCACCCCGCCCCAGGTCAGGCCCCCACCCATCCCCGATGAAGACGAAAATCATGATGTCGAGCAGAATCCTTTCACTGCAGGGCCTGCCACCTCTTGGAATTAAGCAAGGTCAAAACGCTGAATCAGAATGCCTCCAGCCTCTTTATTAACACGTTTGGTTAGTGACAAGCTACTCTAGCTGTGTCTCCTCCAACCTCTGCAGAGGAGCTCAGATTGAATTACAGTCCAGCTCACTGAAGCCGGGCAGCCTGCCCTTTCCCCGTGAAACTCTCCAGAAACAGTCTCCATCTCTGGGCAGCCGCCGGCCCGCTTCGCCATCTGTCAGGCTGGCCCTCTGCCCGCAGGGGAGAGTGAGCCCGTGGTGCTGCCTCCCGCGAAGGCACCCAGGAAGATGAGGATTTGCAGGATGGGAGGCACTGCACTTCCACATTCCATGCCTCCTGCTGGAAGCCCTTCCTGATTGCACCTGCTGAAAACTGTGCCAGTGGAAGGATCTGCACGACCCATAGCACAGGGAGGCCCCTTAGGCTCTCCCCCTGCCCAGTGCCTCATGGAAGGAAGGTCTCTGCAAATTCTGCTCCATCTGAGGTGGGGAGGGGGCGTGCCTATCTCTGCCATTACCTTACCCCAAATCACCTGGGAAGAATTCTCCAATAGGGGCATAATTGGACCAAACTGACTTGGTTGTCTCCTTAGGAGCTCTGGCGTCATGTCTGCATGACAGAAATAACTAGAACGCGATGTCATCTACAGGATTGTGTGGTTACTTTAATTGCCATTTGGCTTCACAGTATAATTTCTCAAGTGAGTGAAAATTGGTATATAGAAGTGATGCTGTCCCAGACACCCAATTAGCCAAATTCCTATCAACTTGTTTTCTATCCTAGGGCAGAATGTCTGCCAGTTGATGGAGGGATGGCGGTGCACGAGGTAGAGTGGGGATATAGGGGTAAGGAGAGGGTAATTAATTAAACAGACCAATTTGCAATCAAGTCAGGGTTATGATGAACATGTTTCTAATGCGCCCTTTAATAAAAAGAAAATAAAAAGAAAATGTGCATTTTCTAGTATTCTTTGGACTTCAACAGGACACCCATGGAAGTTGCTATCAAGCTAACTGGGTAGCGTTTAGGACACCACACTGAAACTTACTGTCCCCCACAGTGTGGGAGAAAGGGCCTCAGTAGCTTCAGTGCCATCCTTACAAAAAGACACAGGACCAATCAGGAGGTGCCGGGAATGGAGCTGAGTAACGAAATCACTCTCAGACCCAGACTACTTCGGGGGAATGAAATGCAGTGAATCTGGTGTAGCTGAATTATGATCCCACCCAAGAATCTATTGGGAGTAGACTCTTGAGAAGCTCAGTGAGGCCAATAGCACAAGACCAGGCATCAAGCGAGCCCTAGGCCTTGCTGTATTCTGAGGCTGAAGGAGGAAATCTACACCCCAAGCCAATTCCCTGTAAATTTCCCTTGTCATGGCAAAAGGGAATTCTAAAAGAGAGTGGTAAAAATAACTCCCAGTTCCCTGCTCCCCAAATGCCAGGGGGTCCATGGAATCCGTGTCCGTGTGCAGAGCTCATATTCTTTTTAAGGGCTCACCTGGGCAGGGGAAGCCCTGATTCAGCGTTTGCATTATCCAAACCACTGCACTTGAGAGCACTCTTCTGACGCTGCAGCTACGCTCTGCTTCCTTTCCTGTTATGTACTTTCAAGATGCTAATTTATTTATTCATGCTTTGGTGAGACTTAAGTTTACGATGGTCCGTAAACTGACATGGCTGTTAAACGGTGCAGGCTCTCTGCGCAGCGGCCTGCCAAGCTGGGGAGAGAGCCTCCAAGGACACATCTCCGGCCCCCAGCTTAATTGTGTATGGCACAGACCCCCGTCCACAGTCTGCAGAGCTGAGACCATGCCATTTACTTGCCTTCAGACAAGAAACCTGACTAAAGCCAAGATGTTGGAGGCCATTAACTGTATTTCCATCCATTAAGTAGGCCAGGAAATTACTTATTCCTTTCACTGAACTTCTCTACATGAACGGAAACACTCACAAAATGGACATAATTGCAGATTACCAAAGAAAACTGATTTTCCAACTTCAGCATACCTACCTGAAAACGTGTTCATGCTCAAATATCAGTGATGTACCTTTGGAACATCATGTCAAGGTCTCTTTCTAACCATAGGCGAAATGGATCCCGCATCATTGGTAGAGTTTCTAAACGGATTTAACATTTGCGATTAAACTATGATCTTATATCTTGGATATAAAAAGGAATATCCTGACAGGAAGGACATGGCTCCCCAGATCTAGGGAATGGCTTGTTCCTAAATCCCACACTTCCTTTTACACTCTGATTCTCCCGTGAATTCTTTAACCCAACTCGTGTATTTCCCTCAGAGCAAATCTCTCAGAAAGAATCTGCTCCAATAAGCCTTCTTTATTCTGATCACACTAACTGCTTTACCTTCTTGTGCATAAATCTTAAATAACTTTGTTTCCAAACATTGCTCCCATTCTCCTCTTATTTTTTTAATTGTTTTTAGTGTTTTGTTTATTTTTGAGAGAGAGAGAGAGACAGCATGAGCAGGGGAGGGTCAGAGAGAGAGAGACACACACAGAATCTGAAGACAGGCTCCAGGCTCTGAGCTGGCTGTCAGCACAGAGCCTGACGTGGAGCTCAAACCCACGAACCGCGAGATCATGACCTGAGTTGAAGCCAGATGCTCAACCGACTTAGCCACCCAGGCGCCCCTCCTGTCTCTTATTTTTATCAATAACCCTTCAGGCTTCTAGAAAAGCATCTTGCATGAGTGCTCCCAGACTTGTACCTCCTGCGTCCTCTGCCCAAACCAAGTACATATGCTGTGCACCACCTTGTTTGCAGGTGCATACTTGGGATTTCTCTTGTGTCTGTAGTCTGTGTGCACATGCATGTGTGTGTGATATTTCTCAATCCGGGTGCTCAGAGTCAGGAATCCCATTGTTTGCGTTGATATCTATGCTCTCCCAGGTCCTCTAAGCAGGTAAATGATCAAGACAATGTGCTCATCAAATGAAATGAATGATAGAGACTCCCATGAAATCTTAAAACTCAACTCCAGAGCCATCCATCTCCTGAAACTCTCACCCCACCAAACTCGTGTTAGAATTTAATTTCACTTCATTTGGGTCTTTAGAGTACTTGATTCCTCTTTTATTGTAGCACTTATTACCCACTCGGTCTTGTAATACATCGTAATATATTGTGCATATTTCTCTCCCCTCTTGGCCAAGTGCATATGTCTATACTAGCTTTACACACATTATGTCTAATCCACATAATGTTCATTTCTTGTAGATATTACTATCTCCATTTTAAAAATCAGAAAACTGGGGTACTTGGGTGGCTCAGTCAGTTAAGCAACCAACTCTTGATGTCAGCTCAGGTCATGATCTCGACATTCGTGGGTTCAAGCCCTATGTTGGGTTCTGCACTGACAGCATGGAGCCTGCTTTGGATTCTCTCTCTCCCTCCCTCTCTCTCTGTTTCTCTCCTACACATGTTTGCATGCTCTCTCTTTCAAAATAAGTAAAAAACTTAAAAAAAGAGAAAACTGTAGCTATAGAAATTAAAGTAACAACAACAAACAGTGAGTAAGATGTGGATCCAAGATACGTGTAAGGGAACACGTTCACCCCTCTCCTGGTGTCTTCTATCAAAAGAAGGGAACCTCATTGGTGAAACACCCCAGGCTTCTCTGTCCCTGACTTCTCCCTCAGGAGAAACGGAGCATCTCAGTGTGATGGTTTAGTGTGGCAGGAGACACGTGTGTGGACGGGATCTTCTCTTCTCTCCCCTTCCTTCCCCTTCATTCTCCCCATGCAGAGCATGCTGATCTCTACTCCTAGACCCCGTAAATCTTCTGGAAGTAGCCCCAGCTCCTGTGGCCAAAGGCACGAGGACTTGTAGTTGGGGAGTTAGGAGAAAGATACGGACGATGATTTCGGAGGAGTAAAATGTAGAATGAGGGAGCCCAAGAAGTGTCTTTGAACCTCTGATTATGGCACACAAACGGGTGTTTGGATCTCAGAAGTTTGTAGAGGCTTCTACACAGTGGTTATCACAATTGTGCTGTTGGATTTTTAAGTGCTGCAGGCTCGGCAATCTTTGTGCCTCAAGCTCCACAGTACTTGATCTTGCTCCTTGACCACAGCTTATGCCAGCTTTGTCCATAGGCTAAGACTTCTCTGTCCCTGACCCCTGTTGACAGGCAGGGGTGCTTGTGCAGGGCCGGAAGTTGATAAGGTCCACAGGTCTCGGCAAGGGAAAGTGCAGGGGACCACAGCCACCAAAAAAAAAAAAGCCACGAGGCCTTCAGTGGTGATGGCGAGTGTCCCTCAGTCAACCATGATTCACCCAATGCCTGTGTGGGAGCTCTGCAAGCCAGTGCCGGCCCTGCAGGCCTCAGCAAAGGTGTGGGCCGTTAGCAGTGACGGGGCCTCCAAGTGCAGGCGGCACAGCTTGTCCTTGACCCACACAGGTACAAGCTCACCTAAGTAGACACAGCCAAGGCAATAATCCCACCATAGAGGCACGAGCGTCCTGGGCAACAGAATGCAGAACCCATTTGCTGTTTTTTAAATCACGGTGCTAGAGAACTCCATGCACGGCAGAGCGCTGGGTGCAGTTCTAGATTTAAATTGTTAGCGCTGGGCACTGGCAGGCAAGGCAAACGGGAAATGCAGATCGGGAGGTTAGGGATCAACGGGGTGGCGAAAGCAGGAGAGTCGGCTCCTGGTGATGGGGCTTACCATCACTGCAAAGCTCTAAACTCTGCAAGGAAGCAGCGGTGCCTCAAATCCCGCTCTTCCGAGAGTGCAGATGTGCGTGAGTGGGCTTTGTTTCCAGGCGTGGTGAATGCCCTCACTGGCAGGATTTTCCCCCATCAAATTTAAGTTCAAATCGCATGGATTCCAGACAACTAGCATAAGTCCAGGGAAGACGAAGCCAGATAACCTTCTCCCAAACGTGGCTGGGTCTCTGCTGTCTCCTGTGGCAATCTACTTTTCTGGGTTCTAGAAACCTGGTTTTGCCGGGCAGAGCTGTCCTCAGATTGCCGGGCAGAGCTGTCCTCAGATTGCCGGGCAGAGCTGTCCTCAGATTGCCGGGCAGAGCTGTCCTCAGAGTCAAGGATCGGCCTCTTTTCTCAGTCTGGTGGGTGTGGGGTCCGGGCTGCGATACCTGCACATGGCCTATGAACTCTTAAATGTTTTCAAAAGAAAGGTGCTCAGGGATTTTCATTTTCACTGCATTTCTGAAGCTCAGAAACAATGATGTCCACTGCAGATAGGGAGAGAGAGCCCAGGTGTCTCCCCGGAGCACAGACCTCAGGGAATGGTCCACAGCCCTTTCAGGGCCTCTGCCAGGTCAAAATGATTCTCTTATTTTTCTCAAAATTATTTTCTTAATAGTAAGTAAGATGGGATTTGCTTTTGTCAGTTGTTGACATGTGTACCATTGGTGCAAAAGTAAGGCCGCATAGACTGCTGGCCCCTTGGCAGGCATGGCGCCCACCTGTGCTAGTAGTCCTGAATGTTCTGCTACCCCCTCTCTCACTAAAGAAGCTTTACATCCACGCTCCCTGAAGACTGTCCTCGGTAAGGGGCATCTGGGTGGCTCAGTCGGTTAAGCCTCCGACTCTCAGTTTTGGCTCAGGTCGTGATCTCACGGTTTGTGAGTTCCAGCCCCATGCTGGGCTCTGCACTGACAGTGCAGAGCCTGCTTGGGATTCTCTCTCTCCTCTCTCTCCTTCTCCCTTGCTAGGGTGCTGTCTCTGTCTCTCTCAAAATAAATAAACTAACTCAACAAAAAAGAATGTCCTTGGCAAAACTGTAAAAAGTATTAATTTTATTAAATCCCATCCCTTGAGTACATATCCTTTTAATATTCTATGTGATAAAATGGAAAAGCCACATCGAATTCTTTTGCTGGGGACCAAAATATGAAGGTTGTCTAGAGGACAAGTAGGTGTGTGATTGTTTGAATTCAAAACTGAACTGAAGTAGCCTTTCTTTTTTTTTAGTGAACATCTTTTTTATTGAAAGGAATGACTCTGGTTATTCGCGCTTGGGGTTTTGGCAATTATTGGCTCAAAAATGAGCAAAGGGCCTCTTAGTTCAAGTTTGGAAAGAGCTGATAATAATGATCACTAATGATAAAAGCTAAGCTATCTGCAAAAATATGAATTTCTTTAAATGTGGATCCACCACCATGAGCTTGACAGCTTCCTGCAACTTAATGATCTCCCTGATAAGATGGTGGTAATATTAACAAATGTGGATTTTTAAAAGCTTATTTATTTATGTATTTTTGAAGTCACCTCTACACCCAAAACGGGCTTGAACTCTCCACCCCGAGATCAAGAGTTGCAAGGTCCTTCGACCGAGCCAGCCAGGCACCCCACAAATATAATTTTTAGATATTGAATAGTGAAACATGTCAACATTCAGGCGATCTGGCTAATTCAATGAACCAATATTTTCCAAATGACCAACATATGATTTTAACAAAATTACACAAGGGTAAAAGATCCTTTCAAAATTCAAGATACTCCAATGGATTTTAATGTAACAAAGTCTGAGAAGTGCAATGGTAGAGTTTCAGATTCCACACTGAAACTAACCTTTAAGAAACTAGCACTTACAAGTATCAGTGTAATACCAAAAGAGGAAATCCACAATTATCTGAGACAGGTGTGAAAAATACACCTCTCTTTTCAAACTGCGTGTCTATATCAGGCTGGAGCTTCCCCAGATTTTTCAACCAAAAGAACATATTGCAACAGATTGAATGCAGAAGTGGATGTAAGAACCCAGATGTCTCCTATTAAACCAGCCATTAAAAAAAATTTGCAAACATGTAAAAAAAATGCCACTCTTTTTTACTATATGTTTTGTTTTGGAAAATAGAGTTCTTTTTAATAAATATATGTTAGCTGTGTCAAATCCTAATGGGTTTAATTTGTTATGTTTAAACGAATTCATAGCTATTTTTAAATGGCTCAGCTTTGCTTTCTAATATAATAAATTTGACGAGCACTTTGGCGTTCTCAACAATTGTTAAAGGGACATGGAGATGAAAAGTTTGTAAACCACTGACCAACACAGGAAGAACCCTCTGGCTTGAGCAGCCAGAGTAAGAAATTGAGGGATGAGGGGACTGTAATATCTTTCCATTTTTCACTCACACAGAAAACAGAAGTGACTTTCAGATGTTAATCCCCGTGTGTTTGAACCTCAACCTGCAAGTGAATTTAATCTTTGGACTCAAATTTCCTGCAGGGAAGTTCATAACAGGAGAAGGTTTGGAGTCAAAATGGGGGTTTCTGTGTAGTTGTGCTGCATTATTGTACTTTGTTAGTAATATTGCCCTTGAACTTCACTTCAGAATGTCTGAGCTGAATGGGACCGGATGAGCTGAATGGGACAAGATGGCTGATGCTAATTTGCAACGGAAATGGAAGGATTGCGTTTTCACTCGGGTTCAGAGTAGCCTTGGCTTTGAGTTTATTAATGCATCTTTCTAACTCCTTCCAGAGAGTTGTGGGAGCAAAATCTGCACTGCACAGGAAATCCCAGAGGGCGTCCAAAAGACAGTGGTTGGTATTGGGAGAGAGGCAGCAGCAGAATGGGATTAGGTCTCTCCTGAGAGCCTGCTAATCTCCTTCTGGATGGGGAAAGACCACACCTTAAATGGACTCTAGGGCCGAATATTCCTCTTTCACTCTTAAAGCTTCCTCTCATGTAGGTGGACTATCCTTAGCACATGGGTTGCTTTTCATCACCTTGGCATTCACGGTGCCTCAGGGCAGGTGGTTTGACATATCTTGGTGGTTTGGGGGGAAGACATTTTTTCTGAGGCTTCTTCCATGCCTCTCTCACGAGTGCCTCAAGAGTACAGGTTCTCTTCTATCCTGGCCCCATTGAGTGGTGTTAAAATCTGCCTTGCTTTGAAGTTCTGAATTAGGAGGTCAGCTTGCTCACAGACCACGTTCTCCAAAACCATCTCATCAGTAAAATGGTGATGGAATGGCTCCCATGTGTCAACTTACTTTGTCTTTTCTCTCAGGTAGTTCAAAAGCCAGACTGGGGGGCAGGAGTGAAATGACACGTTGCCTTAGAGACCACAAGAGACTGAACCTTTCCTTTGGTATCAAATTCCCTGATTTTCCTATTTCACCCTTATCTCAGATAGACAGGAACCCTCAACACCTCCTCTAAGGCTAGTGTCCCTGCCTTTCGGTTATTGCATTTTCTTATCAGGAAATTCTATTTGGTTCTTTTCAAATCCCCTGGTAAATTTCAATCTTTTGTTTATTCATTATATTCTCAGTACTTTCTGGTATTAAAACATCAGATATACTGGCTTCATGTTCTGTCTCTGATCATTTTCATGTCTATTTGTTTTGCAAATCTAATTCTGTGCTCTGTTTTTTACTGCTGACTTTTGATTATAATGGATTGTTCTTGCTTAATTTTTTTTAAATTATGAACTCATCTTCTTGGAAGTCTATCTCTGGGAATTTTTTGAGGCTGTAGTTGAAACTGTCTATCTCTGGGAATTTTTTGAGGCTGTAGTTGAAATACTCTAGAGAGTATTTGCATTTGTATCTGCCAGCTTCCTGGGGGCACCACTAAACCAAGACTCTGTATTTTCCACCAACCAGACAGAAGA
>PISW01008186.1:0-77362 GCA_004023785.1 Mungos mungo
TTCCTAAGAAGTTGCAAACAATGTAATCATTAAAAGAAAGATGTAATCACCTATGGTATATAAGACACCAAGTTTCACAGTAAAGTGTGGTCTCTTCCACCATTCATGTTGTCTGTGTTCTTTCTTATAGATATTTCGCCGACACCAACCCCCTACTCAGACCCTTAGACTCTGGTGCGTGGGCTGGTCCCCCGCAGAACTTGGAAATCACCACTTCATTTTAACAAGTTAAAACCTGAACAGATTCGAAAACCAACAACTCTTGTTGGATGTGTAAAAGTCAGGTGGATGAGAAGACATTGGAAAAACTCAATGACCCAAAGATAAGAGAGTCACAGGGAGCTATAGGAGTCACAACTTACTGGTACAGAGACTCAAGAGCAGAAACCACTGTGGTAATCAGTGCTGGAGTAGGGAAATCTGAACTAGAATTGATGAACCACTGGATGCTTGATGTGGAGAAGTCTGAGAATTGAAGACTCCATGGGGGGAAGCCATCATGGAGTCATGATATTTTGAGATCTATCTCCAGGAACATGGACAAACTTCCACAGAGTCAGAAAGAGAAAAATCCTCTCATGCTTCTAGCAGCAGGAGGAGAAAAGGAACAATTTTGAAATATCCAGAGCATTCTGCTCTTTTTAGAAAGAGTTTCCCTGAGGGGAACCTAATTAATGAGAGGCTAACCTGTTGAGTTATCAGTTTAACTGTTCTAAGGGAAGGAAAACACCCAGTTCCAGCAGGGTCTAGCTTTCCATGAGGGAAAAGGAAAATACCCAACTCTGTATTATACACTGTAGGCTTCTTGTTTCACATTGGGGTGGGAAGCATTGAGAAAACTCGGGAAGTTCACAGTCCAGAAGCATAATCTCTCTAAAAGATTGAAATCTAGGCTGCTGGCTGACTCAATAAGTCAAGTGTCTGACTCTTGATTTTGGCTCAGCTCATGGTCTTGCAGTCCTGAGACTTTGTTAGGCAATAAGAAAAAGCAGCGGCAGCAGAGGAAAAAGGAGAAGGATAAGGAAGAGGAGGAGGAGAAGAAGAAGGAGAAGGAGAAAGCTCCAAGTTCTCATTCCACTACAGAACAAGCTGTCTGGGCCTACCTTATAGGAGTTCTGGAAAATATCCCATCAGTAAAAAGTCATCTCTAAAATGGTAGAAAAGCTTTGTGTTTTACTCATCTTTGCCTCAACTCTTCCCTGATGGATCATTAAACTCACTTATGAACAGATGGTAGCCCACTTTCTAGTTGCCTCCCTTGAATGAGAGAGAGCACAGCAGCATTATCTGCAAGTCATTGGGTTTACTGTTCTAACCTGCCTAGGCGATACTGAAAGAACTGAAGGAGGCACTCCTCTCTTTCATGTGAACCGGTGTGCAGGTTGGAAACGTGGTGGGCACTGTTCACAAAACTACAAAGTAAACTAGAAACCCCCAGACATCTGGAGCAAAAGATTATGCATGGAGTCATACAAAAGACCATCTGAGACCTGAAAGAGAAGCTGGAGTAAGACGATTTTTATTATTTTTTATTATTATCTATTTATTTTGAGGGATAGAGTGCACATATGCCAGTGGGGGGGGGGCAGAGAGAGAGGGAGAGAGAGAGAATCCATAGTGGGATCCATGCTGTTAGCAGACACCCCTACATAAAGCTCGAACCCACAAACCATGGGATCATGACTTAAGCTGAAACCAAGAGTCAGCCACTTAACCAACTGAACCACTAAGCTCCCCCCCCCAGACTTTTTGGGGGGTGGAGGGAGATATCAAAAAACTCTTCCTCTAACGGGGGAATTTAGAAAGCCAGGAGAATACCCAGGCAAGATGCATGCTCAAAAATGTCCTGAGAAGAACTTAAGCTATCATCTTGGGTTGATCCCTAGGCACAGAACAAGCCAAGCCCAGCTAAGTGATAAAGAAGCACTGCAACACAGAGCCAATCTGGTAATACTGGGAAACGTGGCTGTTCTCTCTCTTTCTCTCTTATTAAATATATTTTGTCTCTTTCTTTGTTCATTTCAGCTCCCAGCATTCAAGGAAATCTCTGTCAATACATTAACAAAACATGAGCTATAAAAACAGAGACTTGAGTGATCACCCTTGACAAGGGAAAGTTTTTGAAAAAAAGTTTGGGAAGTCTCAAAGCAAAAAGTCTACTACAGCCTTTAGCCATTAAAATACAAAACCATTAAACTACAGGGAAAGGGGTATAACCCAATTTCTAGAGTTAACACATAATAGCTAAATACCCAATGTTCAAAAGAAATGGCAAGGCATACAAAGAAACAGGAGAACAGGGCTCATTCAAAAGAACAAAATTAATTGGCAGAAATTGACTCTGAGGAAGCTCAGACATTACACTCAAAGTACAAGGACTTTAAATAACTGTCTTCAATATGCTAAAAGAGCTGAGGGAAAACGTGGACAAAGAAGTAAAAGAAATCAGAAAAATGGTATATGAACAACATGAGAATACCAACACAAGGACAGAAATTACAAAAAGGAACCAAAAAAATTCTAGAACTGAAGGATCCAATAACTAAAATTTAAAAAACTTCACCAGAGGGGCTAAATGGCAGATTTGATTAATCAGAAGAAAGAATTAGCAAAGTTACCTGAAATAGGACAACGTAATTTATCATCTGAGTAACAGAAAGAAACAATTTTGAAAAAAGAGAAGTACGGGTACCTAGGTAGCTCATTTGGTTAGTGGTTAGGTGTCCAACTTCAGCTCGGGTCATGATCTCATGGTCGGTGGGTTCAGGCCCTGCATTGGGCTCTGTGTCGACAGTGCAAAGCCTGCTTCAGATCCTCTTTCCTTCTCTCTTCCCCTCCCCAGATTGCACTCTCTTTCTCTCAACAATAAACATTTTAAAATATTATAGAAAAGTAAATGAAGCCTAAGGGACATATGAGATACCATTAAGTATACAAATATTGCATTACTAGAGACCCAGAAATGGAAGACAAATATAAATGGATAAAAATACCACTTGAAAAAAAATGTCAGCAGGAACCAGTGCAGGGCTAACATTGCTACATAAGTTGCTAACACTGCTATCACCCCAATCCTCTGAGCATGTTGCAGATCTGGTTCCTCCAGTATGCTCCTGGCCACAGCTCACTCAGGGTGGTGCCTCAGGCCTGATAGTGTGCAAGTAGTCCTGACAGGGGCAGCACCACGCCAGGGTAACTCCTGTCCCAGGGAGAGAGAAAGATAACCACATATACCCATACACCAGGCCAACTGTGGCCCCAGAAGTGGGATGGGGACAGAAAGATGGTCTGATTGCGGGCCCTACCAACCATAGAAAATTTCTCAGGGGACAAAACTGGGGAAACAGCTTGAAGTTTTCTGCTACTGCCTCTTTTGCAAACACCTGGTTTGATTCAACCTAAGCTCAAGTGGCCCCAGACTGGCCCAGCAACACCACAGGGACAAAACACTGCCTACAACAGGCAAAGAGAGCTACTGCAGTCAAATGGACTGAAAGGAAAAATGGCTCAGCCACAAAAGCAGGGCATACACGACACACATAGGAGACAAGCCTGAAATGCCAGGTTCCAGTGCACAGGGGACACTGAACTGGAGGGCGCTACAGGATCTGTTATTCGTAAGGCCATTACTTTCAAGCAAGAGATGTAGCTGACTTTCCTAACACAGAGAAACAAACACAGAGAGTTAGACAAAATGAAAAGACAGAGGAATATATCCCAAATAAAAGAACAGAAGAAAATTAGAGCAAGAGACCTAAGTGAAACAGAGACAGGTAATACACCTGATCAAGAATTTAAAGCAATAATCATAAAGGCACTCACTGAAGTTGAGAAAGAAGGGAAGGCATCAGTGAGACCCTTAGAATGAGATAAAAAAAAGAACCAATCAGAGAAAAGGAACACAATAAATGAAATTAAAAACACACTAGATGAAATAAGTAGTAGGCTAAAAGAAGCAGAAAAATGACTCAGAAACCTGAAGGACAGAATAATGGAAAGTAATAAAGCTGAGCAGATGAGAGGGAGAAAATTATGCAAAATGAGAAGAGACTTAAGGAATTCAGTGACACATTCAAGCATAATAACATTTGCAGAAGAAAGAAAACTTTCCAAATCTGGGGAGAAAAATAGACACCCAGATTCAGGAAGCACAGATAGCACCCCATAAAATCAACCTAAAGAGGTCCACACGAAGACACATAGTAATTAAAATGGCAAAAAAAAAAAAAAGTAGTGATAAAGAGAAGCAGCAAGAGAAAGGAAAGCAGTTACATTTAAGGGAAATCCCATTATGCAATTAAGCTCATTTCTTCAGCAGAAGGAAGTGGCATGATATATTCAAAGTGCTGAAAAGAAAAAGTGTGCAGCCTAGGATAATCTATACAGCAAGGCTACCTTTCAGAATAGTAGGAGGAATAAAGAGTCCCCCCCCAAAAAAGAATCACAAAATTTAAAGGAATTCATGCCCACTAAACCAACCCTACAAGAAATGTTAAAGGGGATTCTTTGAGGGGAAAGGAAAGACCACAAGTAAGAGTAAGAAAAGAAGGAAACATAAAATCAGTACAAACTATATCTGTAAAACTTAGTCAATGGATTCACAAAATTAAAAGTTATAAAGTATGACACCATATACCTAAAGCTTGGTGGGGGAGAGGAGTAAAGAATGGGTTCAAACTAAAGCAACCATCAACTTAATATGGTCTGCTATATGCAGATGTTATCACATACCTAATTGTAATCACATATCAAAAAACAGTAATAGATATGCAAAAAGTAAAAGAATCCAAGTATATCACTAAAGGAAGCCAACTAATCATGACAAAAGAGAACAAAGGAAGAAAGAAACAGAGAACTATAAAAATACCATACAAATAACAAAAGGCACTAAGTACATACCTGTCAATAATTGGAATATATGGACTAAATGCTCCAATCAAAAGACATGGTGATGGAATAAAAAAAAAAAACAACAGTGCTGCCTTGGTGGCTCAGTCAGTTAAGAGTCCAACTTCGGCTCAGGTCGTGATCTCACGTGTTCATGAGTTCAAGCCCTGCATCAGGCTCTGTGCTCTTAGCATAGAGCCTGCTTCAGATCTTCTGTATTCCTCTCTCACTCTTTCTCTGACCCTTACACACTCATACACTCTCTCTCCTTCTCAAAAATAAACAAACATTTTTGAAAAACAAGGGACACCTGGGTGGCTCAGTTGTTTAAGCGTCTGACTCTTGATTTCAGCTAGGTCATGATTTCACATTCATGAGCTCAAGCCCCACATCAGGATCTGTGTTGACAGTGCCGAACCTACTTGGAAATCTCTCTTTCCCTCTCCCTCTGCCCCTGCCCCATGACTTCTGTCTCATCTCGTCTCTTCTCGCTCGCTCTCTCTCTCTCTCTCAAAATAAATAAATAAACATACTCATTTCAGACCTAATAAAGGGATGGACTAACAGGAATATGGTGGTGGGATAGAAGGACCCTAGGCCCACCCAACCCCATGAATACAACTAGGTAACTATCAAAGCATCCTAAATGCCCTAGAAATGGACATGAAGACTGAAAGAACAAACTCTACAACTAGAGAGAGAGAAATTGCTATGTTGAAGAGAGTAGGAAATGTAGAGACGTGACTTAGTGGAGATACAGATACTGGCTGCTGTGGAAGGGAGGGAGCTGTGGCTGTGGAGAAGGGCAAGAGGGAGAGAAACACAGAGGTGAACACAGAAAAGAGACTGTTTCCCCAAAGCCAATGGCTTGGAAATTTTTAGGGGCTGAATATCATGAGTTCTTACAACCAGTGGAGCTTAAAGCCTGGTGTTTTAAAAGTCAGTGGGTTTGGCTGCAGAGCCTGGAGGGCACTGTACTGCTCTTGGAGAGAAGGCAGGAAAAACAACCTGGGAGCATACAACATGAAAACAGTGATAGAAAGAGTGCCTGAGACACGCAGTGGGCAGATTATTTTGTCTTCTTGGAACATATCCCTGAAAGATAGCATTCAGAGAGACATGGCTCTGAGAAAAAAGGAGATGGCTGGTGGTCATTTCCCTCCCCTTCACCTCAGCATAAACATAGAGCCTAACTTGCTTACACTAAGACCTCCCCCTTGGCAATCACACTTAACTCCGTCCAAGCATGGCAGGTCTCTCCTCCAGGAGACCAGCACAAACCCCTGCCCATACCACATCTGACCAGAGAGTATTGCAGGGCCTGAGTTCCAGTGGAGGTAGTGACAGATCTCATTCACAAGCATAACAGAGCACACCTAGTTAAAACTCACCACATTCAGGCCAGGGACAAAACATTACCCACAGTGGGCAAGGTGAGGCTCTGCAGACAAGTGGCCTGAAGGACACAGCAGCCAGAAAAGAAAAGCAGAGTGCATGCAGCACACACTGGTGACACTCCCTAAAGCATCAGGCCCTAGGCAATACATGACTTCTTCATAAGGCCATTACTTTCAGTAGAAGGAGATATAACTGGCTTTTCTAAATAAAGAAGCAGGGGCACCAAGGCTGGCTCAGGTAGTTAACTGTATGACCCTTGATTTTGGTTTAGGTCATGGCCTCACAGTTTATGAGTTTGAGCCCCACATTGAGCTCTTCACTGTCATTGTGGCACATGCTTGGGATTTTGTCTCCTTCTCCCAATGCTCCTCCTCTGCTAATGCTCTGTCTCAAAAAATAAATAAATAAAACATTTAAACAGAGAAGCAGACATTGACTTAGATGAAATGAGAAGACATGGGGATTTATCCCAAATGAAAGAACAAGACAAGGCCACAGACAGAGATGTAAGTGAGGAAGATAATAGTAACATGCCCAATGGAGAATTTAAAGCAACAATCATAACGATACACACTGGACTTGAGGAAAAAATGGAAGACATTAGTGAGAACATTACCACAGAGATCTTTTTAAAGTTAAAAAAAGAATCAATGAGAGATGAAGAGTGCAATAAGTGAGATTAGAAACACACTTGGTACAAAGAAAAGCAGGCTGGAAGAAGCAGAGGAATAAATTAATGACCTAGAAGACAAAATAATGAAGCTGAACAAAATAAAAAGAACAATTTTGCAAAGTAAGAATAGATTAAGGGAACTCAGTGACTCCATCAAATGTAACAACATTCACATTATTGGAGTACCAAAAGAAGAAAGAGAAAGGGGGCAGAAAATTTATTTGAAGAAATAATAGCTAACAATCTCCCTAATCTGGAGAAGAAAACAAATATGAATATCCAGAAGGCACAGAGAAATTTCATTTTAAAAAAGCAGGCCAGGGGCGCCTGGGTGGCTCAGTCGGTTAAGCCTCCAACTTTGGCTCAGGTCAGATCTCACGTTCGTGGGTTCCAGCCCCACGTCGGGCACTGTGCTGACAGGTAGCTCAGAGCCTGGAGCCTGCTTCCGGTTCTATGTCTCCTTCTCTCTCTGCCCCTCCCCCTCTCATGTTCTGTCTCTCTCTGTATCAAAAATAAATAAAACATTAAAAAAATTTTTAAATAAAAAAATTTTAAAAAGCAGGCCAAAACCAAGTGTATTGTAATTAAATTTTGAAAATATAATGACAAAAGAAATTATCTTCAAATCAACAAAAGAAGTCAGTAACTTACAAAAGAAAACCCAAAAGGCTAGCCAGAGATTTTTCATCAGAAACTTTGTAAAATAGAAGGGAGTGGCATGATATATTCAAAGTGCTACATGAGAAAAATCTGCAATTAAGAATATTCTATCCAGCAAGACTATCATTCAGAAAGAAACAGAGCTAAGAGCTTTCTGGAAAAAACAATTTTAAAAAACTCACGACTACTAAACGAGCCCTACAACAAATATTAGAGGTGTGGAAGGGGGTGCCTTTGTGGTTCAATTGGTAAATCATGTGACTCTTGGTCTTGGGGTCATTAATTTGAGCCCAACATTGGGCATAGAGCTTATGTTAAAAAAATATATTAAATGTACCCTTTGAGTGGAAAGAGGAGACCAAAAGTGACAATACAAAGGTATGAAACACAAAAGCAGTAAAAGTAAATATTTCTGTAAAAAATCATTCAAGGAACTCAGACACAGAAAAAATTTATATACGTATATATTATATTTATAATATAGAAACATTATTTCGCCATAAAAAAGGAAATCTTGCCATTTGCAAAATGAATGGATCTAAACAGTATAATGCTAAGTGAAATAAATCAGTCAGAGAAAGACAAATACCATATGATTTCACTCACATGTGGAATTTAAGAAACAAAACAGCGGCACCCAGGTGGCTCAGTTAGTTAAGCATCTGACTCTCATTTTAGGCTCAGATTATAATCTCACAGTTTCATGGGTTCAAGCCCTGTGTAAGCTCTGTACTGTCAGTGTGGAGCCTACTTGGGATTCTATCTCTCCTTCTCTTTCTGCCTCTTCCCTACTCATGCAGTCTCTGCCTCTCTCAAAATAAATAAATAAACTTAAAAGAAAAAAGAAACAAAACAAGGGGAAAAAAGGGACAAACCATAAAATAGTCTTGCCTATAGAGAACAATAGGTGGTTATCAGAGGGGTGGTGGGTGGGGAAATGGGTGAAATAGGTGAAAGGGATTAAGAGTACACTTATACTGATGAGCAATGAGCAATGTATCAAGTTGTTGAATCACTATTATATACCTGAAATTAATATAACACTATATATTAATTATACTGGAATTAAAATTCAAAATGGATTTTAAAAGAAAAAATAATAGCCCCAATAGCTCAAATTTGATGAAAGACATGTATCTACAAATCCAAGAAACTCAACAAATTCCAAGGAGAAACCAAAAGAACCCCACACTAAGGTACAGTATAATCAAACTCTTCAAAGACCAAGAAAGAATCTTGAAAGGAACAAAAAAAAATTACTCAGCATATGATGCTCCATAAAATTATCACATGACTTCTTATGAGAAACCCTGGAAACCAGAATGTAGTAGGATAACATATTTACAATTTTGAAAGAAAAACTTGTCTCCCAAGAATTCTGTATCTGGCAAAACTGTCCTTCAAAATGGAGGGGAAATGTAAGACATTCCAGGATAAAACCAGGGGAGTTCATTACCACTAAACAGGGCCTACAAAAAATCCTAAATACAGTCCTTGGGTTGAAATCAAAAGATGGTAGGCAGCAAGTTGAATTTTAATGAAGATCCAGCAAATAGAAATAATGGCCATGTATCAACATGGCTAACATTATTACTGTTATTTGGTTAATAAGTCCACTTTTGTTATCTACATACTTTAAAAGACAAATGCATAAAAATAATTATAATATATATAATATATATATAATTATATAAAAATTAAATGCATGGCATCAAAATATAAAGCAGGGGAGATGGAGGCACACAGGAAAAGAGGTCTTGTAAGTGACTGAAGTTAACTTGATATCAATCCAAATGTGATTGTCACCACTTTGGAATGTTATATATAATCTCATACTCACAAAGATAATACCTATAGAAAAACACAAAAGGAAATTAGAAGGGAATTAATACATATGGCTATAAAAATCAACTAACCACAAAAGAAGGTGGTAATGGAGTAAATGAGGGACCAAAAAAAAAGCTATATGACATACTCAAAACAAATAGCAAAGTGATGGAAATAAATGCTTCCCTGTCAGTATACCATTATTCTAAAAGTAAATGGTACTCCAATGTTCATAGCAGCATTGTCAACAATAGCCAAATCATGGATGGGTCAAGAAGATGTGGTATATATATATATACGCACACACACACACACACACACACACACACACACACACACATATATATATATACACACACAATGGAGTATTATATGGCAATGAGAAAAATGAAATATGGCCATTTGTAGCAAAGTGGATGACCTCAAGGGTGTCATGCTACGTGAAATAAGTCAGGTGGAGAAGAACAGATACCATATGTTTGCACTAATAGGTCTAACAAGAGAAACCTAATGGAGGACTATGGGGAGGGGAAGGGGGATAGAGAGTTGGGAAGAGAGAAGGATGCAAAACCTGAGAGACTATTGAATACTGAAAATGAACCCAAGGTTAAAGGGGGAGGGGGTGGGGGAAAGGAGGTGGTGGTAATGGAGGAATGCACTTGTGGGGAAGAGCACTGGGTATTATATGGAAACCAATCTGACAATAAACTATTAAAAAAATAAAGTCACTAAATAACCAAAAAAAGAAAAAAGTAAATGGGTTAAATTCTCCATTCAAAGGGCAGCAATTGGCAGAAGTGATTTTCAAAAACATGATTCAAATTCTATGATGCCTACAGGAGATAAACTTTAGATTCAAAGATACAAGTAGATTGAAAGTAAAGAGTTGAGGAAAGATATATCAAGCAAACAGTAACCAAAAAAATTTATAGTGGCTATATTTATATCAGGTAAAATAGACTTTAAAGCAAAAATGTTACTAGAACTAAAGAATGATGTTTTATATTATAAAATTGTTATAAATTATAAGCATATATTCACTTAACAACAGAGCCCACATATACATGAAGCAAAGGCTGACATAATTGAGGGGAGAAATAAACAATTCAACAATGGACAAAGACTTTAATACTCCAGTATCAATATGGGAATCAACAGAGAAATAGAAGGTTTGAAGAGCAGTCTATACAAACTATATCTAAGAGAAATCTACAGAGAATTCTGTGCAAAAATATCAGAATAAGCTCTTTTCAAGTACACATAGAATATTTTCTAGGTTAGGGGCACCTGGGTGGCTCAGTCGGTTAAACAGCCGACTTCAGCTCAGGTCACGATCTCATGGTTCTTGGGCTCAAGCTCCGCATCAGGCACTGTGCTGACAGCTCAGAGCCTGGAGCCTGCTTCAGATTCTGCGTCTCCCTCTCTCTCTGACCCTCCCCCACTCATGCTCCGTTTCTCTCTGTCTCAATAATAAATAAAAAATTTAAAAATTTAAAAAAAGAATATTCTCTAGGTTAATCATATGCTGGTCTATAAACCAAATCTTAATCAACTTAAAAGGAATGAACTCATAAAAGGATGCTCCTCTTTAATGGAAATTGGAAATTATAATAGAAATAAATTTTGGAAATGCAAAAAATGTGTAAAAAGTAAACAATATACTACTAAATAATCAATGGGTAACAAGAAATCTCACGAAAAATAAGAAAGTAGTCTGAAGTAAATAACAATATGGCATAATATACCAAAATTTATGGAAGGCAAGTACTTACAGGGAAATTTATGGCAATAAATTCTTATATTCAAAAAAAGAACATGATCTTAAATCAATAAACTAAACTTCCACCTTAAGACAGTGAAGGAAAAAGAGAAGAGAAAACAAGCAATAAGAGGGAAAGAAAAGATAAAGACATCGATGAACAAGAGAATAGAAAAAGAATAAATATAAATGAAACCAAAAGCTAGCTCTTTGAAAAGATCACTAACATTGACAAACCATTAGGTACAATGACCAAGAAAAAGAAGAAAGACTAATCAAATTACTAAAATCAGAAATGAAATGAAGAAATAAAAAAAAAGAAAAAGAATGACAGGTTATACTATGAGCAACTCTAGGCCAACAAAATAGGTAATGCAGATGAAATGGGGAAATTACTAAAAAGGCAAAACCTATCAAAAGTCAAGAATAAATAGGAAAATCTGAATTAACTTATAACAAATGAAGATATTAGGGTGTCTGGGTGGCTGGGTCAGTTTAGCATCTGACTTCAGCCCAGATCATGATCTCATGGTTCTTAAGTTTGGGCCCCACATCAGGCTCTGTGCTGACAGCTCAGAGCCTGGAGCCTGCTTCCTATTCTGTGTCTTCCTCTTTCTCTGCCCCCCACCCACTTGCACTCTGTCTCTCTCTCAAAAATAAATAAACATTTTAAAAAAAGAGAAGATATTGGATTAGTAATAAAAATTTTAAAAGCCATCTCACAAGAAAAGCCCAGGACAAGATAGTCATTCAAAGAAGAATTAACAGAGCTTAAAGGGAAGGGGTTAAGGTTGAGTTAAGGGGCCAGGAAGGAAGTGTTCAGCCCTGGAAATCATGGTGCAAATTGGTTCAAGATCCTGCCGGAGAGTCGTATCATGGCCGTGTGTTTGGTCATCCCCCACATAGTCACTCTGCACATCTACAGGTTCAGTAATGAGAGCAGAGAAAAAAATGTTTGCCTATTATCCATATTCGTGGAGTTTGATGCAAAGAGATAAGCATGTTTCTGGAGTTAATTGTTACTATGTGTCAAAGGGTTTGGAGGGTATCAATTAAGGAAGCCTTTTCCTGATAGATGTAAAATAAGGTGGTTATGTTTATCTACCCTTTTTAGAAGGTTATGCAGTGTAACAATGTAGTACATAATAAAAACAAAAAAGAAAAAAAAAGAATGAAGAATTAATACGAATCATTCACAAACCTGTTCCAAAACGTAAAGGATGGAACCACCTCTTGACTCACTCTATGAGGCCTTTGATATCAAAATCAGGAAAGACATCATAAGGAAAAAGCCCTACAAACAACTGTCTCTTATGACTATAGACACAAAACAACTCAACAAAATACTAGTACATTGAATCCAGCAATGTTTAAGAAAGATCATGCATCATGACTAATGGTGATTGATCCTGGTAATGCAATGTTGTTTTCTCTTAGCTTTGGGTGTCTGGGTGGTTCAGTCAGCTGAGTGACCAAATCTTAATTTCAGCTCAAGTCATGATCCCAAGGTCATGGAATTAAGCCCACCTCGAATTCCACACTGAGTATGGAACCTGCTTGGGATTCTCTCTCTCCCTCTGCCCCATTCCCCCACTCATGTTCTCTCTCTCTTATTCTGAAAACAGAGAGAGAGAGAGAGAGAGAGAGAGAGAGAGAGAGAGAGAGAAGAACAAAACTTTATAATCTTTTTTAATGATCATCTTGAGAGACACTTTTCTCTTTTCATTTGGGATATGGGAGGTCCAAACAATAGCATAGAGATGTAAACATGATTACATGCTGAGGTCTCCCCCAAAAGGGAGTATCAATTAAGATGCATTAAAGTGGGTTTGTAAGTTAAGAAAAAGGAGGAGGAAGGGTAAATTTACATAATCAATGAAAGTTAAACAAGGTCCTGGAGGTGGAGAGGGGTAGGGGGAAAGTAAGAGATCAGTAAAGGAGTAGAACAGGTTTCTGTGGGTCTACAAATGAGGCAGTTCTAAGTTCTCATATTTTTAATTTGTTTTAACTAAGCAGTTATTTAGTGAGGCAATTTTAAAATCCAATTTCAAGTTGGAAGACTCCTCATACCAATTAAATAAAGCATGGCATTGGATAGGTCTTATCACATATCTTGCATTCATAGATTTTTCTCACTATGAATCCTCTGAAGTTGAGCAATTTGATAGCCACTACTTAAGGTCTTTCCACAATATTTTATATTTATATGGTTTTCACAGTATGAATTCTCTTTTGCACATTAGGGTGTCTTCTTTAACTACAGGCTTTTTCACATTCCCTACATTCATAATAATTCATCCCAGTATAAATTTACCAACATATATTAAGGTTTGGATTAAATCTAAAAGCTTTCCCACATTCCTTGCATTCAAAAAACTTCTTACCCATATTAATACTCTATTCTTAAGTAACATGCTTTTGCATAGTAATGATTTTTCCACACTATCATTCATAGGATTGTTGTCTTTTTAACCAATATTAATAATCTAATGTTGAGTAAGTTATCTAAACAGTAAAAAACCTTATTAAATTTCTTATATTCATAAAGGTTTTTGTCAGTATGAATTCTCTATATTATAATAAAAACTAAATTTAAGTCTAAATATCTTTCCACATTTCTTACACTGACCAATTATCTCACAGTATGAATTCTCTGAATTGAGAATCTTGTCCATACACAATAAAAGCTGTCCCATTTCTTACATTCAAAAAGATTGTCATCAGTATGAATTCTCTGACTTTAAGAAAAAACCGAATTAGGTCTAAAGACCTTCCCACATTCTTCATATTCCTATGAGTTCTCACCTGTATGAATTCTCTAATGTTGAGTAACTTATCCACACACAGTAAAGGCTTTCCTCATTTCTTACATTTATAAAATGTATCACCAGTATGAGTTCTCAGGTATGAAAAAAGAACTCAGTCAGGTCTAAAGACCTTCCCTATTTATTCCTATTATTTATCATCTATAAGAATCCTCTCATTTGATAAATTGTCTATTTACAGTGACCACTTTATTTTGTTTCTCCCATTCATAAAAAAAACCCTCACCAGTATGAATTCTCTAATACTTAGTAAGGACTGAATTAAGTTGAAACATCATTCCACACACCTAAAATTCATCAGGTTTCTCATTAGGATAGATTCTGGATGTTAAGTAACTTGTCCACACACAGTAAAGGCTTTCTCACATTATTCATGAGCCTTACCAGCAGTTTGAATTTGCTGGTTTGCAAAAAGAACTCAGCTCTAAAGACCTTCCTACATTCTTTATATTCACAGGATTTCTTACCAGTATGAATTTTCTGTTAGTGACTAAATTATACACACAAATAATTACATTCTCACATTCTTAACATTTAAAATATTCTACTATATTTATTCTCTGTATTGGTAAGGACTGAATTAAATTTAAATATGCTCTCATAGTCCTTACTTTCAATGTGTTTTCCACCAGTATGAGTTCTCTTATGTAGAATAAATTGATATTCATTACTGAAGGTCATTACACATTCTTTATGATTATACCATTTTGGGGGGGGAAATTCTTAATTTTGAAAAAGGTTAGATTTATGACATTACTTATACAGAGTTTCTATTATGAATTCTGTACTATAAAATGTATATGTGACCATTGTCATAAATAATCATTTGGGTAAAATATTCCTTTTAGTTATCTGACACTTCTCAAGCTTGTTTCTACATTTCCAGTCATTTCTGAAAATAGAGGCCTTAAGGTCAAGTGTATTACTTCTTAATCTGATTCCTTAACTCCTGGATCATGTATTTAGTGCACACTCTCCAGAATTCTGGGTTTAAAGATTGTTGTGACAAATAGAAGAAGCTTCAGAAGTAGACTAATATATTTCTAATGGCATTCTCAGAGGAAATAGTTTTATCAGTAAACTCCTTTTGTGCATCTTACTACTTAAATCATTCCAATAGCATTGTAAACATATATTTCCTCTATGAATATCTAATTAAAAATAAGGTAAAAAATAAAAATCATACAATGCATAGGGTATTTGTACTAATTTCCTAGGGCTACCATAACAAATTACCACAAACTTGATTGCTTTAAACAACAGAAATTTATTCCCCAACAGTTCTAGATGCCAGATTATGATATTAAGGTGTTAGCAATGCTTCACTGCCTCCAAAAGCTCTAGGAAAGAATCCATACTTATTTCTTCCAGCTCCTAGTGGCTGTAGGCATTCTCTTTGGCTGTATCACTCCATCTCTCCCTCCACCTTTAAATGGCTCTCTCCTTTTTTCTGTGTTTTATTCTGTCTTATAAACTTGTTATTGGACTTAGAGTCTACCTGGGTAAACCAGGATATTCTAAGGTGATTAATTTAATTACATCGACAAAGAGTCTTTTTTCAAAATAAGGAAACATTCAGAAGGCACAGGTATTGGGACATGGCCATATCTTTTGGGGGGCCAGCATTCAACCTACTACTGTATTAAATAAAGTTAAATATATAATTCTGATTAAAAATAACTCTTAAGAAAATTTCTTTTCTTTGAAAAATTATGTATTAAAAACTACAGCATTACAGTGGATATAGAAATTTTATAGGCATTATTTATAAGATTAGAATAGCATAAGGATGCTAGGCATCACCTCTACTGTTTCACATGGTACTGTACATCCTGGCCCTATTCCTATAATGAAAAAAATGTGATAGAAAAAGGAAGAGATTAAACTATAAATTTTTACTATTGATGTAACAATCTATGTAGAAAAGCCAACATATGCAAAACACAGACTTTGAGAACTAATAAGATATATCAGAAAGTATATCTTCTGTAACCAAGATATACTTTAAAATAGTATATTATTACTTTACCAATAAGTAGAAAACATTTAAAAATATATTATTTATAATATTTAAAAAGCCATAAAGCATCTCAGTGAAGAATAATACAATAAGCTTTTAAAGTACAGAAAAGATTCTAAATATAGAAATATTTTGTGCTTAGCTGCCATTCATTAATACAAAATATAATCCACTGAGATTAATCCATAAAATTAAAATAATTGAGATCAAAATCCCAGTTGGATTTTTAAGGCAACTAGATACTATTGATCTAAAATTTAAACAGAGGAGGGGTACCTGGGTGGCTCAGTTGATTAAATCTGACTTTGGCTCAGGTCATAATCTCATGGTTCTTAGGTTCAAGCCCCACATCAGGCTCTGTGCTGACAGCTCAGAGGCTGGAACCTGCTTAGGATTCTGTATCTTCCTCTCTCTCTGCCCCTCCCCTGCTTGTACTCTGTCTCTCTCTGTCTCTCTGTATCTCAAAAATAAATAAACACTAAAAAAAGTTTTTAATAAAATAAAATTTAAACAAAAGGATAAAGATCAATGGATTTTTAAGTCAACATAATAAATGAGGAATTGGCTTACATAATTATGGAGGCTGAGAAGTCCCAAAATCAGCAGTCTGAAGGCCTGAGAAACAGGAAGGCTGCTGATTGTGTGAGCTTCAGGTTGAGTTTAAGGCAGAAGACTATCAATATGACCTCACCAAAGATTATCAGGCAGAGAAAATGAATTCTCTCTTTTGTTCTATTTAGCCCTTCAATAGATTGGATGAAGCCCATCCACACTGGTGAAGGCAATCTGCTTTTCTCAGTCTATCAATTCAAAATTTTTTAATGTTTTATTTATTTTTGATCAGAGAGAGAAAGAGCATGAGAGGGGGAGGGTCAGAGAGAGAAGGAGACACAGAACCAGAAGCAGCTCCAGGCTCTGAGCTAGCTGTCAGCACAGAGCCTGAAGCGGGGCTCGAACCCACGAATGTGAGATCTGACCTGAGCCGAATTCAGAGGCTTAACCAACTGAGCCACCCAGGCACCCCTCAGTCTACCAATTCAAATTTTAATCTCATTCAGAAACCCCCTCACAGATATACCTAGAATAAAATTTAACCAAATATGTTAGTACTCCATAGCCCAGTCAAATTGACACACAGAATTAACCATCACTGTATGTCATTTAGCCAGAAATAGATAGGTAAATATCGACAGAGAGACAGAGACAGAGACAGAGACAGAGAGAGAATGTGGCAAGTACTAACAATCAGCGAACAAAAGAGAAGGATATACAAATTTTCATTGTTTGAGTCTTGCAAGTTCTATAGATTTGAAATTTTCAAAGTTGAAAAAAATACTAAGAATCTCACTATTTTATTTTCCCAAGTGCTACCACCATGGTCAAAGTCATCATAATCTCTCAATGGGATTACTGATATAGCCTCTTATATCTTTCTGCCTTTACTCTTTCTTCTCAGCATTATATTTTCAACATGGCAGCCAGACTGACATTAACTATATCACTCCTATCCTGAAGAGAGAAGTCCTAGATCCCAATTCACTCAGAGTACAAGACAAAGCCTTACTGTAAAAAAGCACAAATTATTGGTTCTCCCATTACAGTCCTGACCTCAGTACTGCACTCCTGATCATCGTTTTTCTGCTACAACCACATCAGCCTTCAAGCTGTTCCTTGAACAAACCAAGAACATATCTTCCTTATTGCTTTTGCTCTAGATTTTTCCCTTTCACCGTCTTCCTGGAATGTTTTCCACCAACCCCCGCCCCATCAAAAAAAGCCACTTGGCCAACTCCTTCAGCTACTTCAAATCTTTGCTTCAATTTAACTTTGTGATGAGATCTGCCATTATTATCCTATTCCTATTTAGCTTTTTAATATTGTGACATGTACCTCTATACCCCATACATCCTTGATCATCTTAATCTGTTCTACTTTGTTAGGCCAAAACATAAATCACCTTCATTTTATCAAGCATAACTCACCATTTTCTTATTTATTGTTTGCCTCTCCTTCTTGTAAGTTCCTCAAGAGTTGGGGTTTTTTTTACCTATTTTGTTCAGTGATGTATACCCATTGCCTAGAAAGATGACCAGCATATGAAAGATGATCTATGTTGATAAAATATTATTATAATGAAATATATATATTAGTTTTGAAAGGTTTGAAAGAAAATTTGCCAGGAATGACTCAACGGTTTATTGCCTAAGCAATGAAGATAAATAACAGTGTTGTCTTCAATTCAAATATGGAAGACTGTGAGAAGAGCAGATTTGTAAGAGAAAAATCAACTGTGTTATCAAGACATATGACGTGATAGATGTATATCTGTCACTTGCAGTGGAAATGTTTACTATATAGTTGATGTATGAGTCTGTACTTTGAAATATGTAGACTGGAGTTATAAACTTGAAAACTGTTGGCATGTAAACAACATTTAAAATAATGAGACTAAATGATATTGACAAAGGGATGAGTTCAGATAAAGTAGAAAATAGGACCTAAGGAATGAGTCCTGTAACACATAATAATGAAGGATATTGTTCAATGAAGAAACTATGGCAAAGGTAGCAGACAACAGTTAAGGAGATTATAGTTGCAATATCTAGGAGGGAAAAGCAACCATTAGTTGGAAAACAAAGAAAGCAACAACAAAATGACAGGAATGACAGTGGTAATACAGACAACTGATTAAAATGGAAAATCAAAATAAAACATGTAATTAATGCCTATGTTTTCTTCTAGGAGTTTTACGGTTTCAAATCCTACATCTAGTTATTCAATCCACTTTTTAAAGTTTATTCATCTACTTTGAGGTGGGGGAGGGGCAGATAGAGAGAAAGAGAGAAATCCAAACTTTGTGGAGCTCAAACTCATAAACCATGAGATCACAACCTGAGCCAAAGCCAGAAGCTTAAGTGACTGAGCCACACAGGCACCTGATACTTGAATAAATTTTATTTTATTTTTGTATATGGCATGAGAAAGTAATCTAATTTTATTGTTTTGTATGTTACTGCCCAGAACCATTTATTGAACAGACTGTCTTTTGTCCATTGTATATTCTTGCCTCCTTTGCTGTAGATTAACTATATAAGTGCAGGTTTATTTCTGGGCTCTCTATTCTGTCCCATTGATCTGAGTCCATTTTTTTGTGCAAGCATCATATTGTTTTGATTATTACAGTTTCATAGTATGTCTTGAATCCTGAAATAAATCCCTGATACTTTCTGAAATCCTGTCAACTGTTTCCTTGGTCCTAAAGACATAAATGATAGAAGGAGAAACTGAAACCTCAGCTTTCAGATGGAAGGATCAGAAATAGATGCTTCAGAGAGTCATGAAGAACAAGTGAGATCAGAAGAGTGATTCCATAAATTTGTGAATAAACTCATGGGCTCACCTTGAAGCTGTTTAGGTGTTGCTCTAAACAGCAAACCACAGGGTTTAAGAGCTGAGCTACACAGCAGACCACTATCCAGGCCCAATACAGATCATAGGGTGGTACACCTGCAGGTGTTAGCAACACAACGCAAATTTATTGTCTTACAGTTGTAGAGATAAGAAGTCTGAAGTAGGTTTCACTAGAGTAAAATCAAGATGTTGGCAGGACTGTTTTTATTCTGGAGGCTCTTAGTGAAAAATCTTTTTTTGTTTTTTTTTTAATTTTTAAAAAATGTTTTATTAATTTTTGAGAGAGAGTGAGCAGGGGAGAGGCACAGAGAGAGGGAGACACAGAATCCCAAGCAGGTTCCAGGCTCTGAGTTGTTAGCACAGAGCCCGACGCGGGGCTCGAACCCATGAACAGTTAAATCATGACCGGAGCCAAAGCCAGATGCTTAACTGACTGAGCCACCCAGGTGCCCCAGTTTCAGTGAAAAATCAATTCCCTTACCTTTTCCAGCTTCTACAGGCCACACAGATCTTGGCATGTTCATTTTTTGGGAATAGTTGTTGAGTTTGTTAAGTTCTTTATATATTTTGGATACTAACCTTTTAGCAGATATGTCATTTGCAAGTATCTTCTCCCACTCCTTAGTTGTTTTTTTAAGTTTTGCTGATTGTTTTCTTCTCTGTGCAGAAGCTTTTTATTAATTAATTAATTAATTAGTTTTTAATTAAAACAATTTCTTAATGTTTATTTTTTTTAGAAGGAGAGACAGAGGCAGAGTGAGAGTGAGGGAGGGGCAGAGAGAGAGAAGCAGCCTCCAGGCTCTGAGTTGTCAGCAGAGAGACTATCACGGAGCTCAAACTCAAGGATGCGAGATCATGACCGGAGCTGAAGTCAGATGTCCAACCAACTGAGCCACCCAGGCGCCCCCAACAGCTTTTTATTTTGATTAAGTCACAATAGTTTATTTTTGCTTTTATGTCCCTTGCCTCAGGAGACACAGCTAGAAAGTAGTTGCTTCAGCCTGTGTCAAAGAAGATTCTGCCAGTGTTCTCTAAGACTTTGATGGTTTCAGGTCTCACATTTTGGTCTTTAATCCATTTTGAATTTGCTTTGTGTTTGGTATAAGAAAGTGGTCCAGTTTCATTATTCTGCATGTTTCTGTCCAGTTTTTCCCAACACCATTTGTTGAAGGGACTGTCTTTTATCCATTGGATATTCTTTCCTGTTTTGTCAAAGGATAGTTGAACATATAGGTGTGGGTCCATATCTGGGTTTCCTAGTCTGTTCTATTGATCTATGTGTCTATTTTTGTCCCAGTACCATGCTGTCTTGATGACTACAGCTTTGGAATATGACTTGAAGTCTGAAATTGTGATGTCTCCGGTTTTGCTTTCTTTTTAATGGTTCCTTTGGCTATTGGGGGACTTTTGTGGTTCCAAATAAATTTAGGATTGTTTGTTCTAGCTCTGTGAAAAAATAGCTGTTGGCATTTGATAAGGATTGCATTAAATGTGTAGATTATTTTGGGTAATACAGATATTTTAAACAATATTTCTTCTTCCAATCCATGAGCAGGGAATGTCTTTCCATTTGATTGTGTCATCTTTGATTTCTTTCATCAGTGTTTTATAGTTTTAGGAGTACAGGTCTTTCATCTCTTGGTTCAGTTTATTCCTAGGAATATTATGCCTCTTGGTGCAATTGTAAATGTAGTTGATTCCTTGATTTCTCTTTCTGCTACTTCATTATTGGAGTACAGAAATGCAACAGATTTCTCCACATTGATTTTATGTCCTGCTACTTTGCTGAATTCATGTATCATCTCTAGCACAGTGACAGAAAAAAATCAACAAACCTAAAAGGCACCCTATAAAATGGGAGAGGATATTTGCAAATGACATAAAGGATTAGTATCCAAAATCTATAAAGAACTTACTGGACACCTGGGTGGCTCAGTTGTTAAGCATCTGACTTTGGCTCAGGTCATGATCTCATGGCTCGTGAGTTGAAATCTCACATCAGGTGAGCTTGAGTCCCACTTCAGGTGAGCTCATGCCCCACTTCAGGTGACCTCATGCCCTGAATGAGTTCTGCATGGGATAAACATGAGCCCCACTTTGGATGAGCTCTGCTTCTCTCTCTCTCTCTCTCTCTCTCTCTCTCTCTCTCTCTCTCTCTCTCTCTCTCTCCCTCTCCTCTCCCTCTGACTCTCCTGAGATTCTCTCTCTCTCTCTCTCTCCCTCTTCCCCTCTATCAAATAAAATAAAATAAAACTAACTTACCAAACTCCACACTCCCCCCGCCAAAAAAACAGTTAAGAAATAGGCAGAAGACATTAACAGACCTTTTTTTCCCCAAAGACATCCAGATGGCTAATAGACACATGAAAAGATACTCAACATCACTCATCATCAGGATAATACAAAACAAAACCATGATGAGGTACCACCTCACACCTGTGAGAGTTGTTAAAATTAACACAGGAAACTACAGATGTTGGCAAGGATGCAGAGAAAGGGGAAGCCTCTTACACTGTTAATGGGAATGTAAACTGGTGCAGCCAACATGGAAAACAGTATGGGGTTCCTCAAAAAATTAAAAATCGGCATGCCATGGTGGCTTAGTTGGTGAGCAACCAACTTTTGATTTTGGTTCAGTAATAATCCCAGGTTCACGGGATTGAGCCCCACATCAGGCTCCATGCTGAGTGTGAAGCCTGCTTGAAATTCTCTCTTCCTTTCTCTCTCTCTCTCTCTCTCTCTCTCTCTCTCTCTCTCTCTCTCTCTCTCTCTCCCTCCCTCCCTCCCTCCCTCTCTCTCTCTCTCTCTCTCCACACAGCCCCTCCCTCCCACTTGCATGCACCCTCCCTCTAAAAATTTATTTTAGAAAGTTAAAACTAGAATTACCTACAACCCAAGAATTGCACTACTAGGTATTTACCCAAAGGATACAAAAATACTGATTTGAGGAGCCCCTGGGTGGCTCAGTCTGTTGAGCATCTAATTCTTGGTTTTGGTTCAGGTCATGATTCTAGGGTCATGAAATTGGCCCTATGTCAGCCTATGTGCTGAGTGTGGAAGCTGCTTAAGATTCTCTCTCTTGGGCGCCTGGGTGGCTCAGTCGTTTAAGCCTCCGACTTCAGCTCAGGTCAGATCTCACATTTGTGGGTTCGAGTCCCGCATCAGGCTCTGTGCTGACAGCTAGCTCAGAGCCTGGAGCCTGCTTCCAGTTCTGTGTCTACTTCTCTCTCTGCCCCTCCCCCTCTCATGTTCTGTCTCTCTCTGTATCAAAAATAAATAAAAACATTTTAAAATATAAAAAAAAAGATTCTCTCTCTCTCTCTCTCTCTCTCTCTCTCTCTCTCTGTGCCCTTCTCCTCCACTTAAATTAAAAAGAATACTGATTCAAGGGATACAAGCACCTGATGTTTATAGCGGCATTATCAAGCCAAATTATAGAAAGAGCCCAAATGTTCACTGATTGATGAACAGATAAAGAAGATGTGGTATGTCCGTGTGTGTGTATACATACATACACACACGCATTATACATGTAGAATGTAATATACATTGCATATACATATAAACATTATACAGGTATAATGGAATATCACTGAGCCATAAAAAATAATGAGATCTTGCCATTTGTAACAATGTGGATGGAGCTAGAGTGTATTATATTAAGTGAAATAAGTCAGCCATAGAAAGACAAATACCATATGATTTCACCCATATGTGGAATTAAAAAAAACAAAGCTGACCATAGAAGAAGAGAAAAAAAAGAGTTGGAAGCAAGCCCTAAGAAACTTTTAACATTAGAAAACAAACTGAGCATTATTGGATGGAAGGTTTGGGGTGGGGGGCAGGCTAGATGGGTAATGGGTACTAAGGAGGGCACTTGGTATATTGAGCGCTGGCTATTGTATGTAAGTAATGAATCACTAAATTCTATCCTTGAAACTCTATATGTTAACCAACTAGAATTTAATAAATGTTTGGGAAAAAAAGAAAACCAAAAAAAGTTAATGTTCTAAATACACCAATTAAAAGATAGAGACTATTAGGGGCAACTGGGTGGCTCAGTCTGTTGAGCATCCCACTCTCGGATTTGGCTCAGGTCATAATCTCATGGTTTGGGAGTTCAAGCTCTGCATCAGGATCTGCACTGACAGCGTGGGGCCTGCTTGGGATTTTTTCTTTTTCCCTTTCTCTCTGCCCCTTCCCCACTTGTTCTCTCTCTCTCTCTCTCTCATTCTCAAAATAATTGAATATACTTTTAAAAAGATACAAACTATCAGAGTGGGTAAAAACAAGACCAAACTATATTTTGTCTATAAGAAGCCCCTTTACATAGAAACACACAGATATGTTAAAAGCAGATAGATGGAGAAATATATGCCACACTACCAGTAATCCAAATAAAGCTAGCATAGCCATTTCAATTTAAGACAAAGCAGATTTCAGAGTAAGGAAAATTATGAGGGGTAAAAATTGGCATTACACAATGAAAAAGAGATAAGTTCTCTAAGAAGAATATACAATCCTACATGTGAAATCCTAAATGCACCTAACAACAGACCATCAAAATACATGAGACAAAAGACTGATAGAAATGCAAGAGGAAATATAGAAATCTACTATTATAATTGGAGACTTCAAAACCTCTTAACAAGTAATTGACAGATCCAGAAAAAAAATAGTAAGAACTCAGTTGAAATAAAAGTACCATCAATCAACTGGATCTAACTGACATTTATAGAATATGTTATTAGACAACCAAATACACAATTCTCAAGATCATATAGAACATTCACCAAGACAGACCACACCTTGAGCCATAAAACACACCTAACCAAACTTAAGAGGATAGAAATCAAGCAAAGTAACCTCTCAAACTACAGTGGAATTAAAATTAAAATTGGAAATTTTAAAGTTTGAAATTCCCAAAGTATGTGGAGATGAAACAACATACATCTAAATAACACAAGTCAAATATGGAGTCACAAAATAAATTTTAAAATACTTTGAACTAAATGAAAATAAAAATGTTACTTAGCAAAATTTGTGAGTTGCAGCAAAAACAGCACTTAGACAAAAATTTATAGCACTGAAAAGATATATGAGAAAAGAAAAAAATATCTCAAATCAATAATCTACTCTTCCACTTTAGAAAACTAAAAAATTAGAGCAAATTAAATCAAAAGTAAGCAAAAGAAAAGATATAATTAAAATTACAGTAAAAGCCAATGGAGGTATAAACCAGGTCAACAATAGATAATCAATGAAACCAAAATCTGATTCTTTAAAAATATAAACTGATAAAGCTCTAGCCAAGCTAACCAACAAAAAAGAAAGAAGACACAAATTACTAATATTGGAAATGAAAAAGGCATAGTTAGTAGTGATCCCATGGACATTGAAATAATAATAAAAGAGTATTATCAATAGTTCTATACCCACCAACTTGATAACTTAAATTAAATAGTCCAATTTCTTGAAAGACACAATCTGCCAAAATTCATCCAAGGAAAAATAGAAAATCTGAATAAGTGTATATATCTTTTAAGGAAATTGAATGAACAATTAATAAACTTCCAAAATATAAATCACCAGGCTCAAATTGTTTCAAATTTTACCAAGCATATAATGAGGAAGTGATACCAATTTTGTATAAGTTCTTCCATTAAAAAAAAAAAGAAACAGAAGGAACATTTCCTAAGTCATTTTATGAGACAGATCAATATCTTTCATCAACATAAATGCAAACACTTCAGCAAAATGTAACTCTGTGTAAAATTATCTACCATGACCCAGTGGGATTTATTCCAGGTATGCAAAGCTGATTCAACATTTAAAAATCAGGAATGCCTTAGGGGCGCCTGGATGGCTCAGTTGGTTGAGTGTCCGGTTTCGGCTCAGGTCATGATCTCAAGGTTCATGGGTTTGAGTCCCACATCGGGCTCTGTGCTGACAGCTAGCTCAGAGCCTGGAGACTGCTTTGGATTCTGTGTCTCCCTCTCTCTCTGACACTCCCCTGCTCGCACTGCCTCTCTCTGTCTCTCAAAAATAAATTAAAAAGAAACATTAAAAAAATAAAATAAAAATCAGAATGCCTGGGTGGCTCATTCAGTAAAGCATGAGACTCTTAATTTTGGGATCATGAGCTTGAGCCCTTTGTTGGGCATAAAGCTTACTTTTAAAAAACCATATTATGTAATTTATCATATCAAAAGGCTAAAAAAGAAAAATCATGTGATGGTATCAATAGATGCAGAAAAAAGTATTAGACAAAAATCCAACATCCATTCATTAGAACTGTAAAAACAAAACAAAGCAAACAAACAAACAAACAAAACTCTTAGGAAACTAGGAAGACAGAAGAACTTCCTCAACTGATAAACAAAATAATTTAAAAAAAAAAAAAGTAGGGGCGCCTGGGTGGCTCAGTCAGTTAAGGGGCCGACTTCAGCTCAGGTCGTGATCTCACGGGGTTCGTGGGTTGGAGTCCCACGTCGGGTTCTGTGTTGACAGCTCAGAGCCTGGAGCCTACTTCAGATTCTGTCTCCCTCTCTCTCTGCCCCTCCCCTATTCATGCTCTGTTTCTCTCTGTCTCAGTAATAAATAAAAACACTTAAAAATTTTTTTTAAGTATAGTAGCGCCTGGATTTAGCATCTGATTCTTGATTTTGGATCAGATCATGATCTCACAGTTCATGAGTTCAGGTCCCATGTGTGGCTCTGCACTGACAGCAGAAATAGAATTGGGATTCTGTCTCCCTTTCTCTCATCCCCTTCCCTGCTTGCTTGTGTGCTCTCTCTCTCAAAAATAAATAAACATTTTAAAAAGTATACAGCTGACATTGTACCTAATGGTGAGAAACTAGATGCTTTTCCCTTAATAATGAGTACAAGAGAAGGACGTTCTCTGTTACCACTCCTATTTAAAATCATACTGAGGGGCGCCTGGGTGGCTCAGTCGGTTAAGTGTCCGACTTTGGCTCAGGTCATGATCTCGCAGTTCATGAGTTCAAGCCCTATGTCGGGCTCTGCGCTGACAGCTTAGAGCCGCGACCTGCTTCAGACTCTGTGTCTCCTTCTCTCTCTGCCCCTCTCCCACTCATGTTCTGTCTCTTTCTCTCAAAAATAAAATAAAAACATTGAAAAAAATAAAATCATACCAGAAGTCTTAGCTGATGCAGTAAGACACAGAAAGGAAATAAAATATATACTTTGGGAAGGAAGAAATATCATCTATGTTTGCATATGATATTACTATGTAGAAGATTTCAAAGAATCAACTAAAAACTTCTGAAACCAACAAGAAACTATAGCCAGGTGGTTGAAGGATACAAACTTAATATATAAAAATCAATTGCTCTTCTGTATGTTAGCAGTAACTGGAATTTGAAATTTAATACAAATTACCACTTATATTCACACTAAAATAACTGAAATACTTAAGTATAAATTTAACAAAATATGTAAGGGATCTACATGAGGATAACTACAAAACTGTGAAGAAATAAATCAAGGAATATCTATGGTAAGGGATAGACGTGTTATGTTCATTGATAAGAAGATTCAATATTATTAAGATGTCAATTCTTCCCAATATGATCTATAAATTCAAGGCAATCCCAGCCAAAATCCCAACAAACTATTTCGTGTATACTGACAAACTGATCCTAAAGTTTATGTGGAAATGCAAAAGATCCAGACTAACCAATAGAATACTGATGAAAAACAAAGTTAGAGGATTGACACTACCTGATATTAAGACTTACCATATAAAGCTACAGGATACAAGACACCATGGTACTGTCTGAGGAAAGGACAAATAAATCAAAGAAACACCATATAAAGCCTAGAAACAGACTCATATTAATACAGTCCAATGATCTTTGACAAAAGAACAAAGGCAATTCAGTGAAGACAGGGGCATCTTTGCATAAATGTCCATGCTAGAGGTATTAGACATCCAAATGCAAGCAAACAAAAAGAATACAGATGCAGACCTTCCACGTCTCACAAAAATTAATTCTCAGAGTGAATCAACAGATCTAAATGTAAAATGCAAAATTTTAAAACTTCTAGATAATATAATAGTAAAGATTTTAGACAACCTTGAGTTTGATGGTCACTTTTTAGATAGAACACCAAGAGCACATTTAAGAAAAAAAACTGATGAACTTCATTAAAATTAAAAACTTCTGCTCTATGAGATGCTGTTTTTTGAAAAAAATTTAGTGTTCATTTATTAGTTTTAGAGCAATGGAGTGTGAGTGGGGGAGGGGCAGAGAGAGGGAGACACAGAATCTGAAATAGGGTACAGGTTCTGAGCTTTCGGCACAGAGTCCCACATGGGGCTCAAACCCACAGACTATGAGATCATGACCTGACCTGAGGCTGTTGCCCAATCAACTAAGGAACCCAGGCACCCCCGGAGACACTGTTAAGAGAATGGAAATACAAACCACAGAGTAGAAGAAATGTTTGCAAAACATATAACTTAAAACAACAACAACAACAACTTGGGGACACCAAAGTGGCTCAGTCGGTTCAGGGTCCAACTTTGGCTCATGTCATGATCTCACAGTTTGTGGGTTTGAGGCCTGTGTCAGGCTCTGTGCTGACAGCTCAGAGCCTGAAGCCAGCTTTGGATTCTGTATCTTGCTCTTTCTCTCGACCCCTCCCCTGCTCACACTTTGTCTCTCTCTTTCAAAAATAAACATTAAAAAAAGTTGTATCCAAAACATATCCTATAGATTGTTTCTGTCCCCCCAAGTTCAGATGTTGAATCAAACTCCGCAAGGTGATGGTATTAGTAGGTGGGGTCTTTGGGAGACTCCACCCTAAAGAACAGGATTAGTGCCCTTATAACAGAGCTCTCACAAACCTCCCTAGTGCCATTCCATCATGTGAAGAGATGATAATCCATAAAGCAGGAGGATTTCACCAAGCACAAATCTGCCAGTGTCATGAACCTGAACTACAAACCTATGAGAAATAAATTTCTGTTGTTTATAAGTCACGTGTGGCATTTTGTCATAGCACCCCAACCACACTAAGACAATATACAAAGAAGTCTTAAAAGTTAACAATAGAGGAGTTAAGATGGTGGAGCAGCATGGAGACCCTGAGCTTGTCTCATTCCTGAAATGCAACTAGATCAACACCAAACCATTTTGAACACCTAGGAAGCCGATCTGAGGATTAATGTAACAATATGCATAACTTAAGCCATGGAACTCATCAGATACATGGTAAGGAGAGGTGAAATGGGGGAGAGAAAAGCCACAGAGTATAGGGAGCTGTTTTTGCAGAGAGAGGACAGAGAGAAAAAGAGAAAGGTGGAGAGTGTGGCACATCAGAATCATGCAAGGAAAGCACTCCCCCTGAAAGTAGCTGGAGAGAGAGAGAGACAGAGACAGAGAGACGACAGAGAAAGGGAGAGAGAGAAAAAACACTCACAGGGGACTGGACAAAAAATATGTTATCTGAAACCATTGACAGTGAGAAAGGAGAGGGCTTTGATACCATCAAGATTCTATAAACAGTGGAGCACAGAGTTTGAAGTTTTGGAGGTCAGTGTCTGGCAGTGTACTGGTGAGGAAGTAGGGTGAATCTCCAGAAGTAGGCAGGATGTCTGAGGGGTTCATGTGCCACATGAAAAGAAGTGATTCCCCTGCTTGGTGTGCATTTGATAGAGGCCATATTGCCTCCCCACAGGCAAAAGTCCCAGCAGACCCCAAAGAACAGCTATGTTTGCTAGTATTGGGAAAAAAATGCCAGAGTTCAGTGAAACTTGACACCAGCTATGTCTTGTGATTTGCCATATTCTCTGAATCTTTGCCACTGTGTGACTGCATGACCGTTTTCTGGGGGAAAACCAGCACTTAGCCATTGCTCAATGAGACCCTCCCCCAGAGAGTCAGCACAGGTCCTAGCCATGGAGGTTTTGAAACACAGTCCCACCTGAGATAAAACTCTGGAAATCAGGCAGACAGCTTGGACATGGACAAGTTAGAGGCAGGGTAGAGGTGGGGAGTGGATAGAGGCCTGAGACAAAGTGGGGTGCTTGATCACTGGTCTGTTAGAGGACAAAGTTCCTGTGCCAGAGACTATGAAGCTGGGTGAAGTCATTTCCACCTCTCCTGCAGAGGTGCATGGGTGCATGCACAGTGATCCACCCCAATAAGCTAAACATCACCACCTAGTGGAGAACAGAGCCATTATACCAAATCCTGCACAACTGAGCCCTCTAAGCACATCCCCCAGAAGAAAAGCACAGCAATCCACCTGCTTACTGTATGGACTATAGAATGCTTCTTGGACAAAGGAAGAGAAATTTTATTTTTTTTATTTTACCTTTTCTTTGTTTAACTTTTATTTGATTTAATTTTATTTTATTCCATTTTATTATATAAGTTTTTCAATGTTTATTTTTGAGAGAGAGAGGAAGACAGAGTGTGAGTGGAGGAGGGGCAGAAGAGAGGGAGGAAGACATATAATCCAAAGCAGTCTCCAGGCTCCAAGCTGTCAGCTCAGAACCCAATGTAGGGCTTGAACTCATGATCTGTGAGAGCATGACCTGAGCCAAAGTTGGATGCTTAACCCACTGAGCCACTCAGGCACCCCATATTATAAAAATTTTTAAATTAAATTGTTTTCATTTTTTTCTTTCCTTTCCCCTTTCCCCCCCACTTTATCAAGCTTCCTTCAACAAGTACACCAAAACATACTTAGGATCTAGCTTCCTTTATTGGATTTTTTGTTTTGTTTTTTTAATTTTTAATTTTAATTTTTAATTTTATTGATTTTTTTCCCTCCAAATTGACAAAATGAAGGAATTCACCCAAAAGAAAGAACAGGAGACCAGGAATTAATCAACACAGATATAAGTACGACGTGTGAACTAGAATTTAGAACCATGATAATAAGGACACAAGCTAGGGTTGAAAGAAACGTAGAATACACCAGAGAATCTCTTTCTGTGGAGATAATAGAAATAAAATCTAGTTAGGCCCAAGTTAAAAATGCTATAACCAAGATGCAAACTCAAATGTATGCCACAACAGCAAGGATGGATGAAGCAGAGCAGCAAATCAGCGATACAGAAGATAAAATTATGATAAATAATGAAGCAGAAAAAAAGAGAAAACCAAAGGCAAAAGACCACCATACAAGACTTAAAGAACTCAGTGACTTATTAAAAAGGAATAACATCCAAATCATAGGAGTTCCAGAAGATGAAGAGGGAGAAAAGGGGACAGGTGTATGTGGGCAATTATAACAGAAAACTTTCCTAATCTTGAGGACACATAAATCAAAAGCCAAGAAGCACAGAGAACTCCCATCAGATTCAACAAAAGCCGACCACCAACAAGGACTATCATGTTCAAATTCACAAAATACAAGACAAGGAAAGAATTATGAAAGCAGCAAGGAAAAAAGTCCTTAACCTATAAGGGAAGACAGATCAGGCTTTCATCAGACATATCCACAGAAACTTGGCAGGCCAGAAATCAGTGGTAGGATATCTTCAACACGCTGAACTGGAAAAATTATGCAGCTAAGAATTCTTTATCCAGCAAGGCTATCATTCAAAATAGAAGGAGAGATAGTTTCTGAGACAAACAAAAACTGAAGATGTTTGTGACCACTAACTGGCCCTGCAAGAGATTGTAAAGAAGGACTCTTTGGGTGGAGAAAAGACAAAAGAAAACAGAACAACAACAACAAGAACAAACCAAAAGTTATAAAGACTTAAAAGGGAGTCTCGGCAGCAAGATGGTGAAGTAGCTCCATACTTTTTCACCAGCCCACATCTCTAAAATCAGGAAGGACTGAAGATATCAGATACAGAACTTCAAGAGTCTGGGAGGAAAAGAGACAGAGTCCACTAAGAAGATAGCCTCATAGGTGCGTCATTGCAGACTGGGGAAGATAAAATGGGCTGGGACCCAGAGGCACCGAGGGGAGGAAGCCCTCTCAGCAGAGAGCCCCGGAGAGATGATGGGAAGACAAAGAGCAGCTGAAACTGCTATAAACTGTCTCTGAAGAGGAGAAAAACCTTGGCCCAGGATGGATAGGAATCCTATCATCCCATCTTTGACCGCAGGGTGTTCAGAGATTTTTTTCTCTAGCTGTGGCACTTTCCTTGGGTTTTTCCATGGTGCCCCATCCCAGGCAGCACCATGAGGAACTGTTCCCCTACCTCCTCTACTTGATCCCTGGCTAAGAAGCCGCCCGGTCTGTGGGAGTACATTTCGGGCAGTATCATTAAAGTGCACAGACTAAGATCTGGAAATAAGGGGGGGCTTGGGAAATACAACTTGGCCCACCTTGACTATGCCCGTGGCACAGGGAGATTGGACCCAAAAGAGTGAGTTGTATTGCGACTTGGGCGCCCCCATTTTTCTTCCCACAACCACCAAGACGGGCTTCAGGAAGCAGCCCAGGGGACCCACAGTGGAGGAGAGACTTGGCTACACCAAACCATGCCAATCTGCGCTGGAGACCGGGCAAGACCAACATTGATGCATTACTGTGATTAACTCTAGATCAATTCTTGCTATTCAGGTATATTTTCCCTTATCTCATTCTTATTGCTCCCCTCCACTGGATTAGGCAGTCTGGTCATTGGTTTGCTTAAACAGTCCCATTAAATCCATTCTCTTCATGCATATTCTATACCTCCATTGCTACCTTCCTTTCTCTCTCTCTCTCTCTGGAATAATCAGACTATATAGTTTCTTTGGGTAATATGATCTTCTTTTTTTTCTCTCTCTCTCTCCTTGCCTTTCTACCATATTCTCCCCTTTATCTCTCTGAATTAAGCCTTTTAGTCTCTCTGCCTTGTCAATGTTCAATTTTGCTTCCTCCCCACCCCAGTCACGTCTCTCTTTGTATATACTCTTCCATCAGCACAATCTCTACCCTGCACTGTATTTGTAGCTGGGATTTCTGGCTTTATGCTTTTAGACTGTCCTTTGTCTTTTGTTGTTCCCCCCCCCCTTTATTTTCTTCTCTTTTTCCTTTTGGTTTGCTTGTTTGTTTGACTTCTCTGTGCATTTCCATGATTTTGTTCCCTATGTGTTTGTCTGTCTGTTTTCCTTTTCAGGGCTACCTAAAGAAACAAGCCAATGTACACATGGTGGAGAGTCCCAAATTTCTTTTTTTTTTTTTTTCATGCATGCAAAAGCAAAGGGCTTTATTATTACGGGCTTAGGCTGGCCGGGCCTAAACTCGGGCTCACAGACTTCACCAACGCAGTGGATCCATGCTGAGAGCCAAGAGTCCCAAATTTCAATATGAGTAGGGAAATAAAATAACCAAAGGCACAAGAGAGACCAAGGAACACCATTAAAAGAACACTTCCTGAACAGACAGGCCCTGGACAGTCAATGAGCTTCCTTTAATATAGCAATACTTAGATGTGCAGAGTGCATAACAAGCTTTTAAAACTGAAAATAGACAGAAAGCTAGCCAAAATAATGAAACAGAAAAACTCTCCTCTAAAGAAATTCCAGGAAGAAGTCACAGCTATAAAATTGTCCAAAACAGATATAAGCAACATAATTAAACAAGAATTTGGAACAATTGTCATAAAATTGATCACTGGCCTTGAAAAAGGCATAAAAGGCATCAGAGAAATTATTGCTACAAAGACTTTGGACCTTAAAAATAGTTGTGACAAATTTTTAAAATGCTATAAATGAGGTGCACAATAAATGGAGGCAGCCATTGCACGGATTGAAGAGGCAGAGAGGAGAATAGGTGAATTAGAAGACATAATTATAGAAAAAGAGGAAGCTGAGAAAAAGAGGGAGAAACTGATACAGGAGCATGAAAGGAGAATCAGAGACCTGAGTGATAGAATCAAACGGAACAATCTCCGTATCATAGGAGTTTCTGAAGAGGAAGATAAAGACACAGTTCCTGAAGGGGTTTGGGACCAAATTATACACGAAAATTTCCCCAATCTGGGGAAAGAGAAAGACATTGAAATTCAAGAGACATACCAAACTCCTCTAAGACCTAACATAAACCGACCTTCAGCATGACATATCATAGCAAAACTGGCAAAATATAAAAATAAAGAGAGAATCCTGAAAGCAGCTAGCGATAAAAGGGCCTTAACATACAAAGGGAAACCTATCAGAGTGGTTACAGACCTATCTACTGAAACTTGGCAGACCAGAAAGGAATGGCAGGAAATCTTCAATGGATGAACAGGAAGAATATGCAACCAAGAATTCTTTATCCAGCGAGCCTGTCATTCAAACTAGAAGGAGAGATAAAGGTGTTCCCAAATAAACAAAAGTTGAGAGAATTCATCACCACCAAATCAGCCCTACAAGAAATCCTAAGAGGGACTCTATGAGGGAAAAGTAGCAAGGAATATAAGGTACCAGAGACATCACTACAAACATGCACTCTACAGGAAACACAATGAATCTAAACTCACATGTTTCAATAAAACTGAATGTAAATGGAGAATGCTCCAAACAACACAGGGTAGCAGAATGGGTCAAAAACCAAAATCCATCTATTTGCTGTCTACAAGAGACTCACCTTAGACCTGAAGACACCTTCAGATTGAAAGTAAGGGGATGGAGAACTATCTACCATGCAACTGGATGCCAAAAGAAAGCTGGAGTAACCCTACTTATACCGGACAAACTGGACTTTAAAATAAAGGCAGTAACAAAAGATGAAGAAGGACATTATATAATCATTACAGGGTCTCTACATCAGGAAGAGCTAACAATTATAAACATTTATGCGCCAAATTCAGGAGCTCCCAAATACATAAAACAACTAATCACAGACAGAAGCAATCTTATTGATAAGAATGTGCTAATTGCAGGGGACTTTAATACCCTGCTTACAACAATGGATAGGTCAACCAGACAAAAACTCACTAAAGAAACAATGGACCTGAATGGCACACTGGAGCAGATGGAATTAATAGATATGTTTAGAACTCTGCATCCTGAAGCTAGGGAATTCACTTTCCTCTCAAGTGCACATGGCACATTCTCCAAGACTGACCACATACTGGGTCAGAAAACAAGACCTGTCTATATGCTGATTACAAGAGACTCATTTTAGGCCTGAAGACACCTGCAGGTTGAAAGTAAGGGGATGGAGAACCATCTGCCATGCTAATGTTGTCAAAAGAATGCTGGAGTAGTCACACTTATATCAGACAAACTAGATTCTAAAATAAAGACTGTAACAAGAGATGAAGGATATTATATCATAATTAAGGCGCCTATCGACCAAGAAGATCTAACAGTTGTAAATATATGTACCCCAATATGGGATATCCCAAATATACAAATCAGTTAATCACAAACATAAAGAAACACATTGTGGCCGTGGGCGGCCGACAGCGGCCGGGAGCTGCTGCGGCGGCGGCGGCGGCGGCGGCGGCGGCGGCTGCACCCACGGCGCCAACGACGGAGTTGAGGCCCAGGTGAGCGCTCGGAGGACCTGCCCCATCCGCAGGGCTGGGCTGCACTGGCTCCTGCGGCTGCCTAGGCGTCTCAGCTGGTCGGTGCATGGACTCGGCGAGGATGCAGCTCTTCTGCTGACTGCTGCAGCAGCCGGTGCCTAAGCAGATCAAACGCTACTCGGGTTTCTCGGCATCGCCGCACTCCACCAAGCAGTTCCTGGACTTCGGGAGACATAATGCGTGTGAGAAAACTTCATATATGTTCCTCCGAAAGGAGCTTCCTGTCCAACTGGCTAACGCGATGAGAGAGGTTAATCTTCTGCCGGATAACTTGCTTAACCGCCCTTCCGTGGGGTTGGTGCAGAACTGGTATATGCAGAGTTTCCTTGAACTCCTAGAATATGAAAATAAGAGCCCTGAGGATCCACAGGTCTTGGATAACTTTCTACAAGTTCTGATTAACGTCAGAAATAGACACAACAATGTGGTTCCTACAATGGCACAAGGAGTGATTGAATACAAGGAGAAATTTGGGTTTGATCCATTCGTTAGCAGTAACATCCAGTATTTTCTGGATCGGTTCTACACCAACCGCATCTCTTTCCGCATGCTTATTAACCAGCACACCCTTCTGTTTGGTGGTGATACTAATCCAGTCCATCCTAAACACATTGGAAGTATTGATCCCACCTGTAATGTAGCTGATGTCATGAAAGATGCATATGAAACTGCCAAGATGCTGTGTGAACAATATTACCTGGTCGCCCCAGAGCTGGAAGTTGAAGAATTTAATGCCAAAGCTCCAAACAAACCTATCCAGATAGTTTATGTGCCCTCTCATCTGCTTCACATACTGTTTGAGTTGTTCAAGAACTCAATGAGGGCGACAGTTGAACTCTACGAAGACAGGAAGGAAGGCTATCCATCTGTTAAAACCCTGGTTACTCTGGATAAAGAAGACCTATCCATCAAGATAAGTGACCTAAGTGGTGGCATCCCACTTCGAAAAATAGACCATCTTTTTAACTACATGTATTCAACTGCTCCTAGACTTAGCCTGGAGCCTACACAAGCTGCCCCTCTGGCCAGATTTGGTTATGGCTTGCCAATTTCTCGTCTTTACGCCAGATATTTTCAGGGAGATCTGAAACTCTATTCCATGGAAGGGGTCGGTACCGACGCCGTCATTTATCTGAAGGCACTTTCGAGTGAATCATTTGAGAGACTTCCAGTTTTTAATAAGTCTGCCTGGCATCACTACAAGACCAGCCCTGAAGCTGACGACTGGAGCAATCCCAGCAGAGAACCTAGGGATGCTTCAAAATATAAGGGACAAGACCAAGACCAATAGAACTTTGTAGAGAACTGAATGCCTCTGTCCTCTCTGTGAAGAAAGATCATCTTCTGCAAGTCAACCAGAGAGAACTCTGTTCCTTTACCAACTCTGAGCAAGGCACACAGTCACCACAGTGCTTGAATGTCTCATTTTCTCTACATGAAATGGACCTTTTCCAGAAAAACCTTCCTTTTGCCGCTCCAGATCTTCACTAAAGTAACAACTTGAGCAATTTTTCATAGTATGTCGCTGTGACTCGGTGGCGCCTGGCCTGAGAGAGCACAGAGCCTCCTTCGCGCTCTGGTGTCCTCACATCTCCCTCCTCATTGTCATAGAGTCCAGAGCGTCTACTTTGTCCCCAGGATTCTAAGCTCTTTCCTCATTCCAGATGCAGCCAGTCTCTACAGTTGCTCTTTGTGACCAAATACCATGTTTTTCCAAACCACTGATTAAGGCCTGGGGAATCTGGGAGTTGAAGATTTCGGCAGAGTGCGTCTTGATAGTTGAGTCCTGGGGCCCTTTGCCTCGCATATGCGTCCTTCTTCACTGTGTGATTTTGACTTTAGCCTTCTTCCATTTGATCTGAGTGAGGTGTGGCTACTTTCATGTTAGATCTTACTCTTTGATGTGTTGATTTTATTTTAAAATTCATTTGTGTACTTCCATTCTGTCAATTAAAGCGTTCCAAAAATTGAAAAAAAACCCACATTGATAATAATAAAATAATAGTAGGTGATTCAACACCCCACTTAACGCAATGGACAGATGATGTAAGCAGAAGATCAACAAGGAAACAATGGCTGTGAATGACACACTGGATCGGATGGACTTAATAGATATATACAGAATACTTCATCCTAAAGCAACAGAATACACATTCTTCTTGAGTGCATATGGAATATTCTCCAGAAGAGATCATATACTGGGCCACATATCAGTCCTCAACAAGTACAAAAAGATTGAGATCATACCTCACATATTTTCAAACCACAATGCTGTGAAACTCAAAAACAACCACAAGAAAAAAATTGGAAAGACCATTAACATTTGGAGATTAAAGAATATCCTACTAAAGATTGAATGGGTTAACCAAGAAATTAAAGAGGAAATTAAAAGTACATGGAAGCCAATGAAAATGAAAACATGACCATCGAAAACTTCTGGGATGCAGCAAAGGTGGTCATAAGAGGGAAGTATATAGCAATCCAGACCTTCCAAAGGAAGAGAGAAAGGTCCCAAATAGACAATCTAACCTTACACCTACAAGAGCTGGAAAAGAATGGCAAATAAAGCCCCAAACCATCAGAAGAAGGGAATAATAAAGATTAGAGCAGAAATCAATGACACCCAAAAACAAAAACAGAAACAGAAAAACAGTGGAACATAAATGAAACCAGGAGCTGGTTCTTTGAAATAATTAATAAAATTGACAAACCCCTAGCCAGTTTTATCAAAAAGAAAAATGAAAGGAACAAAATAAATAAAATCACAAATGAAGGAGGAGAGATCAAAACCAACACTACAGAAATACAAACAAAAATAAGAGAATATTATGATCAATTATATGCCAACAAACTGAGCAGTCTGGAATAAATGGTCAAATTCTTAGAAACAGGAAGAATAGAAAATTTGAACAAACCCATAACCTGTAAAGAAATTGAATCATTAATCAAAAATATTCCAACAAACAAAACTTCAGGGCCAGATGGCTTTCCAGGGGAATTCTACCAAACATTTAAAGAAAAGTTAACACCTATTCTTTTAAATCCCTTCCAAAAATATATAAATGTAAGGAAAACTTCCAAATTCATTCTATGAGGCCAGTATTACCTTGATTCCAAAACCAGATGAAGACTACACTAAAAAAGGAGAACTACAGACCAATTTTCCTGATGAACATGGATGCAAAAACTCTCAACAAGATACTAGCAAACCAGATCCAACAATACATTAAAAGAGCTACTCACCACAATCAAGCGGGATTTATTCCTGGGATACAGGGCTGGTTCAATATATGCAAATCAATCAATGTGATACATTACATTAGTAAAAGAAAAAATAAGAGCCACAAGATCCTCTCAATAGATGCAGAAAAAGCAGTTGACAAAATACATTATTTCTTTATAAAAAACCCTCAAGAAAGTAGGGATAGAAGGAACATACCTCAAGATCATAAAGGCCATATATAAAAGACCTACAGCTAGTATCATCTTTGGTGCGGAAAAACTGAGAGCTTTCCCCCTAGAGTCAGGAACACTACAGGGATGTCAACTCTCACCACTGTTATTCAACAAAGTGTTGGAAGTCCTAGCCTCAGCAGACAACAAAAAGAAATAAAAGGCATCCAAATCAGGAAAGAGGAACTCAACTTTCACTTTTTACAGACAACATGATACTCTACATGAAAAATCCAAAAGACTTCACCAAAAAACTGCTAAAGCTGATCTATGAATTCAGCAAAGTCGCAGGATATAATATCAATGTACAGAAATTGGTAGCCTTTCTATACACCAATAATGAAGCAGCAGAGGAGAAATCAAGGAGTGATCCCATTTGCAACTGCACGAAAACCCATAAAATACCTAGCCATAAACCTAACCAAAGAGGTGTAAGATCTATACACTGAAAACTATAGAAAGCTTATAAAAGAAACTGAAGACACAAAGAAATGAAAAAACATTCTATGCTCATGGATTAGAAGAATAAATATTGTTAAAATGTCTATACTATTCAAAGGAATCTGCACATTCAATGCAATCCCTATCAAAATAACACCAGCATTCTTCACAGAGCTAGAACAAACAATTCTAAAATTTGCCTGGAACCACAAAAGACCCCAAATAGCCAAAGTAATGTTGAAAAATAAAACTAAAGTTGCAGGCATCACAATTCCAGACTTCAAACTGTATTACAAAACAGTAATCATCAAGACAGCATGGTGCTGGTACAAAAACAGACATAGAGATCAGTGGAACAGAATAGAGAACCCAAAAATAGAGCAAAAAAAAAAAAATATGGCCAACTAATCTCTGACAAGCAGGAAAGAATATCCAATGGAAGAAAAAGAGTCTCTAGCAAATGGTACTGAGACAACTGAAAAATGATATGCAAAGAAATGAAACTGGACCACTTTCTTACAGCATACACACAAATAAATTCAAAATGGATGAAAGACCTAAATGTGAGGAAACCATCAAAATCCTAAAGGAAAAAACATTCAGCAATCTCTTTGACTTAGACTGCAGCAACTTCTTACTTGACATGTCTCCAGAGGTAAGCGAAACAAAAGCAAAAATGAACTACTGGAGCCTCAAGATAAAAACTTCTGCATGGCAAGGGAAACACTCAGCAAAACTAAAAGGCAACCCTCAGAATGGAGGGACATATTTGCAAATGACATATCAGAAGAAAGGTCTGTATCTAAAATCTATATAAAAAAAAAACTTATCAAACTCAATACCCCAAAACAAAATAATCCAGTAAAGAAATGGGCAAAAGACATGAATAGACACTTCTCCAAAGAAGACATCAGGCGGCTAATAGACACATGAAAAAATGTTCAACATCACTTATCATCAGGGAAATACAAACCATAACCATGATGAAATACTACCTCACACCTGTCAGAATAGCTAAAATTCACAACTTAGGCAACAAGAGATGTTGGCGAAGATGCAGAGAAAGAGAAACACTTTTGCACTGCACTGCTATGGGAATGCAAACTGGTGCAGCCACTCTGGAAAACAGTAGGAAGATTCCTCAAAAAACTAAAAATAGAACAACTCTACGACCCAGCAATTTCCCTACTAGGTATTTATACTAAGGACACAAAAATGCTGATTCAAAGGGGCACATGAATCCCAATGTTTATAGCAGCATTATCAATAATAGCCAAAGTATGGAAAGAGCCCAAATGTCCACTGACTGATGAATGAATAAAGAAGAGGTGATAGATATATACATGGACATTACTCTGTGATCAAAAATAATGAAATTCTAATTTGAAACAACATGGATAGAACTAGGGTGTATAATGATAAGTGAAATAAGTCAGTCAGAGAAAGACAGATATCATGTTTTCACTCATATGTGGAACTTGAGACACTTAACCCAAGACCATGGGGGTGGGGGAGAATAGTTAAAAACAGAGAGGGAGGGAGGGAAACTGCAGCCTAGGTCAAAGAGATTGTTGCATGTGTTTTCCTTTAGGATTTTGATGGTTTCCCGTCTCACATTTAAGTCTTTCATCCATTTTGAATTTATTTTTGTGTATGGTGTAAGAAAGTGGTCCAACTTCATTTTTTAAATTTTTTTAATGTTTTATTTATTTTTGATACAGAGAGAGACAGAGCATGAAATGGGGAGGGGCAGAGAGAGAAGGAGACACAGAACAGGAAGCAGGCTCCAGGCTCTGAGCTAGCTGTCAGCACAGAGCCCGATGCGGGGCTCGAACCCCTGAACGAGATCTGACCTGAGCCGAAGTTGGAGGCTTAACCGACTGAGCCACCCAGGCGCCCCCAACTTCATTTTTTAATGAAAATGAAAAGAGAAATGTTAAGAGACTCTTAAACAAACCGAGGGTTGATGGGGGAAGTTGGGGAGAGGGGAAAAGGGGCATTGAGGAGGGCACTTGATGGGATGAGCACTGGGTGTTGTATATCAGTGATGAATCATGGGAATCAACCCCTAAAACCGAGAGCACACTATAGCACTGTATGTTAGCCAACTTGACAATAAATTATATTTAAAAAATTAAAAATGGAACTACCCTATGACCCAACAATTTAGCACTACTAGATATTTATCCAAAGAACACAAAAATGCTGATTCAAAGGGGCACATGCACCCAATGTTTATAGTAGCACTATCAAAAATAGCCAAAGTATAGAAGAACCCAAATGTCCATCAAATGATGAATTAAAGATTGAAAAGAATGAAATCTTGCCATTTGTAACAACGTGGATAGAACTGGAGTGTATTATGCTAAGCAAAGTAAGTCAGAGAAAGATAAATATCATGATTTTATTTATGTTTGAAATTTAAGAATCAAAACAAATGAACATAGAGGAAGGTAAGCAAAAATAAGATAAAAACAAAGAGGGAGACAAACCATTAGAGACTCTTAAATACAGAAAATAAACTGAGGGTTGCTGGTGGAGTGCTGGGTAGAGGGATGGACTAAATGGACTATGGGCATGAAGGAAGACACTTGTTAGGATGAGGACTGGGTGTTATATGTAAGTGATGAATCACTAAATTCTATTCTTTAAATCATTATTACACTGTACATTAACTAACTTGGATTTAAATTTTTAAAAAATTTTAATAATAAAACCAACTCAATTGACTAAAGATCTGAACACACATCTCTCTCACCAAAAAAGATATACAAACAGCCAACAACAACAAAAAAGAGCATATGAAAAGATGTTCAACAGCACAGAATATTCAGGAATTGAAAGTTAAAACAATGAGATACCACTATACAACCATCAGGATGACCAAAAACCAAAATACTGTCAACACCAAATGCTGACAAGGATATGGAGCAACAGGAATTCTCATTGTTAGTGGGAACAACACCGCTTCATAAAACACTTTGGCAGTTATTTAGAAAACTAAACATAAGCTTACCATATGATCCAGCAATTGTGCTTCTAGGTAATTACCTAAATGAGTTGGAAAATTTGCCCACCAAAATATCAGTATACAAATATTTATGGTGGCTTTATTCATAATTGCCAAAAATTGAAAGCAATCCAAAAACAAAGCATGGTACATTGGTAAAATACCTTGAAATGTGGGTTTGGTTCCAGCCCACCATAATAAAGTGAGTGAAACGAATTTTCTGTTTTCCCAGTGCATGTAAAAGTTATATTTACATTATACTGTAGTCCATTAAATGTGTAATGGTATTATATCTAAAAAATAATGTACATATCTTTTTTATTACTTGTAGTTAGTTAACATACAGTGCAATACGGCTTCAGGAGTAGAATTCAGTTATTCATCACATACAACACCCAGTTCATCACAATAAATACCCTCCTTAATACCCATCACTCATCTAGCCCACCCCCCACCCACCACCCTCCATCAAACCTCAGTTTGTTATCTATTGTTGAGTCTCTTGCGGTTTGTTTCCCTCTCTTCTCTTGCCCCCTCATTCCCATGTTTATCTGTGGTTTTTTGTTTTGTTTAATTCCACATGAGTGAAATCATATGGTTTTTGTCTTTCTCTGACTGACTTATTTCATTTAACATAATACACTCTAGCTCCATCCACGTTGTTGCAAATGGCAAGATTTCATTCTTAAAATTTTTTTAATGTTTATTTATTTTTGAGAGAGAGAGAGATAGACAAGGCTCAAGTGGGGGAAGGGTAGAGAGAGGGAGACACAGAATCTGAAGCAGCTCTGAAGCTGTGTTGACAGCTCAGAGCCTGACAAAGGGCTTGAACTCACGAACCGTGAGATCATGACCCGAACTGAAGTTGGATGCTTAACCTACTGAGCCACCCAGGCACCCCAATATTTCATTCTTTTTGATAGATGAGTAATATTCAATTGTATATATACACCACATTTGGGACCTCTCCATAGTTTGGCTATTGCTGATAATGCTACTATAAACAATGGGGTGAATGTATCCCTTCAAATCTGTATTTTTAAATCCTTTAAGTACATACCTAATAGTGCAATTGGATCATAGGGCAGTTCTATTTTTATTTTGAGGAACCTCCATACTGTCCTCCAGTGGCTGTACCAGTTTGCATTGACACCAACAGTGCAAGAGGGTTCCCCTTTATTTGCATCCTTGACAACACCTGTTGTTTCTTGTTTTAATTTTAACCATTCTGATAGGTGTAAGGTGGTATCTCATCATGGTTTTGATTTGTAGTTTCCTGATGATGAGTGACGGTGAGTATCTTTTCATGTGTCTGTTAGCTGTCTGGATATCTTCCATGCAAAAGTGTCTATTCAGGTCTTCTGCCCATTTATTAACTGTGTTATTTGGTGGGGGCGAGGGGGCAGGGTGGTGTTGAGTTTGATAAATTCTTTATAGATCTTGGATTGTAACCATTTATCTGATATGTCATTTACAGATATCTTCTCCAATTCCATAGGCTGCCTTGTAGTTTTGTTGATTGTATATCTGCTGTGCAGAGCTTTTTATCTTGATGAAGCCCCAATAGTTCCTGTTTGCTTTTTATTCCCTTGCCTTTGGTGACATGTCTAGTAAGAAGTTGCTCCAGCTGAGGTCAAAGAGACTGTTGCCTGTGTTCTCCTCTAGGATTTTGATGGTTTACTGTCTCACAGTTATGTCTCTCATTCATTTTTAATTTATTTTTGTATACGGTGTAAAAAAGTGGTCCAGTTTCATTTTTTTGCAAGTCAACCTCCAGTTTTCCCAACAGTGTTTTTTGAAGAGACTCTCTTTTCTCTATTGTATATTATTTCCTGCTTTGTCAAAAATTAGTTGGCCATATATGGGTCCATTTCTGGGTTTTCTATTATGGTCCATTGGTTCATGTGCCTGTTTTTCTGCCAGGACCATTCTATCTTGATGACTACAGCATTGGAATATAGCTTGGAATCCTGAACTATGATGCCTCAAGTTGTTTGTTGTTGTTGTTGTTAATTACATGAATGTTTTGGCTATTTGAGGCCTTTTGTGGTTCCATACAAATTTTAGGATTGTTTGTTGCAGCTCTGTGAAAAATGCTGTTGTAATCTTCATACAGATTGCATTAAATGTGTAGACTGCTTTGGCTAGTATAGACATTTTAACAGTGTTTATTCTTCCAATCCATGAACATGAAATGCTTTTCCATTTCTTTGTGTCCTCTTCAATTTCTTTCATAAGTGTTACATAATTTTCAGAGCACAGATCTTTTACCTCTTTAAGTAGGCTTATTGCTAGGTATTTTGTTGTTTGGAGGACAATTGTAAACAGGAGTGTTTCCTTGATTTCATTTTCTCCTACTTCGTTATTGGTATGTAAGAAATGCAACAGATTTCTGTAACTGATTTTATATCATCCTGTGACTTTGCTAAATTCATGTATTTGTTCTAGTAATATTTTGGTGTGTCTATAAGGTTTTCTACATAGAGTATCATGTCACCTGCAAATAGCGAAAGTTTGACTACTTCCTTGCTGATTTGGATGCGTTTTTCTTTTTGTTGCCTGATTGCTGAGGCTAAGACTTCCAATACTCTGTTAAATAGTAATGGTGAGAGTGGACATCCTTCTCTTGTTCTTGACTATAGAAGAAAGGCTCTTCAGTTTTTCTCCATTGAGGATGATAATAGCTGTGGGTCTTTTGTATACGGCCTTACTGATATTGAGGTAGGTTCCACTATGTCTACTTTGTTGAGTTTTTTTTTTTTTAATCAAGAATGGATGCTGTATTTTGTCCATTGATTTCTGAGGGTCTATTGACAGATCATATGGTTCTTATCCTTTCTTTTATTAATGTGGTATATCACATTGATTTTTTGGCAAATATTAAACCAGTTCTGCAGCCCAGCAATCAATGCCACTTGAGCATGGTGAATAATTATTTTAGTGTACTGTTGAATTTGATTAGCTAGTATTTTATTGAGAATTTTTGTATCCATGTTCATCAGGAATACTGACCTGTAATTCTCCTTTTGTTAAACATTTCTTAGTATTACTTGTTTTTGAGAGAGAGAAACAGCGTGAACAGTGGAGGGTCAGAGAGTGAGGAAGACACACATCCGAAGACAGGCTCCAGGCTCCGAGCTGTCAGCACAGAGCCCAACGCGGGGCTCGAACCCACGAACCGCGAGATCATGACCTGAGTTGAAGCTGGACGCTCAACCAACTGAGCCACCCAGGCACCCCGGTAATTTGTAATTCTCCTTTTTAGTGAGATCTTTGTATGGTTTTGGAATCAAGTTAATGCTGGCTTCATAAGATGAGTTTAGAAGTTTTCCTTCTGTTTCTATTTTTTGAACAGTGTGAGAATAGGTATTAACTCTTCTTTAAATGTCTGATAGAATTCCACTGGGAAGCCATCTGGCTCAGGACCTGGGAGATTTTGATTACTGATTCCATTTCTTTGCTGGTTATGCATATGTTCAATTTTTTCTATTTCTTCCTGTTTGAGTTTTGGTAGTTTGTGAGTTTCTAAGAATGTGTCCATTTCTTCCACATTGCCTAGTTTGTTGGCATATAATTTTTATAGTATTTTCTTATAATTGTTTGTATTTCTGTGGTGTTGGTTGTGATCTCTCCTCTTTCACCCACAGTTTTATCTATTTGGGTCCTTTCTCTTTTCTTTTTGAATAGTCTGGCTAGAGGGTTATTAATTTTGTTAATTCTTTCAAAGAACCAGCTCTTAGTTTTCTTGATTTGTTCTACTGAGCTTTTGTTTGTGTATCATTTATTTCTGCTTTTTTTTTTAATTTTTTGAGAGACAGAGAAAGTGCGAGCAGACAGAGAGGGAGATACAGAATCCAAAGCAGACTCCACGCTCTGAGCTAGCTGTCAGCACAGAGCCTGATGCAGTGCTCGAACCCACGAACTGTGAGATCATGATCTGAGCCGAAGTCGGACGCTTAACTGACTGAGCCACCCAGGTGCCCCCATTTATTTCTGCTTTAATGTTTATTTCTCTCTTCTGCTGGCTTTAAGATTTATTTGCTCTTCCTTTTCTAGCTCCTCTAGGTGTAAGTTTAGGTTGTGTATTTGGGACCTTTCTGGCTTCTCGAGATAGGCCTGTATAGCAATATACTTCCCTCTTAGGACTTCCTTTGCTGCATCACATAAGTTTCAGACTGTCATGCTTTCATTTTCACTTACTTCCATGTATTTCTTAAATTTCTTCTGTAATTTCCTGGTTAACCCATTCATTCCTTAGTAGGATGTTCTTCTTTAATCTCCATGTATTTGAGGGCTTTCCAAATGTCTTCTTATTAGAAGTTAACTTGTTAACTTCAAGTTTCATAAAGCTGTGAACTGAAAATATGCATGGTATGATCTTTTTTGTACTTCTTGAGGGCTGATTCGTGATCCAGTATGTGATCTATTCTGGAGAATGTTCCAAATGCTCTTGAAAAGATGTATTGTGCCACTTTAAAATTTAATGTTCTGGAGGCTCCTGGGTGTCTCAGTCATTAAGAATCTGACTTCAGCTCAGGTAATGATCTCACAGTTGGTGAGTTCAAGTCCCACAGAGCGTGGGCATGAACCCTCTTTGGGTGAGTTCATGCCCCACTTCAGTGAGCACAAGTCCCACATTAGGTGAACACGATCTCTGCTTGGGGTAAAACATGAGTCACGGTGAGCCGAGCTTTCCCCTCTCCCCCATACTGCCCCTCATGGGATTCTCCCTCTCTCACTCTCTCTGCCTCTCGCTCACTTGCACCTTCTAAATAAATACATAAATTCATACATACATACATACATACATAAAACCCTCTGAATTTATCTGTTAAGTCCATCTGGTCCAATGTGTCCTTCAAAGCCATTGTTGCCATGATTTTCTGCTTCATTTGTTCACCGTTGTAAGTGGTGTGTTAACATCCCCTACTGTTATTATATTATTATCAATGAGTTTATGTTTGTGATTGATTCATATATCTGGGTGCTTTCACATGGGGACATAAATATTTACAACTTTTGGATCTTCTTAAATGAATAGACCCCTTAATTATGATAGAATACCCTTCATCTGCCATCACAAACTTTGTTTTAAAATCTAGTTTGATACGGCTAGCCTGGCTTTCTTTTGACAACCATTAGGTCCTCCATCTCCTCATTTTCAACCTACAGGTGTCTTTAGGTGTAAAATGATTCTCTTGTAGACAGCACATAGGTCGATCTTGGGTTTTTGTCCATTCTGATACCATGTCTTTTGATTGAAGTATTTAGTCTATTTACATTCAGAGAGATTATTGAAAGATATTAATTTAGTGCCATTGTGTTACCTGTGTAGTTGGTGTTTCTGGTGATGCTCTCTGGTCCTTTCTAGTCTTTGTTGCTTTTTTGTTTTGTTTTGTTTTGTTTTGTTTTTCCTTCAAAGAGTCCCCCTTAAAATTTCTTGCAGGGCTGGTTTAGTGGTCATAACTCCTTTGGGGTGTGTGTGTGTGTGTGTGTGTGTGTGTGTGTGTGTGTGTTCTGGAAAACTCTTTCACTCTCTCTGTATTCTGAATGACAGCCTTGTAGATAAAGAATTCTTGGCTGCATATTTTTCCCATTCAGCTTGTTGAATATTTCTTGCCACTCCTTTCTGGCTTGCCATGTTTCTGTGAATAGATCTGCTGCAAACCTGATCTGTCTTCCCTTGTAGGATAAGGACTTTTTTCCCCTTACTGATTTCAGGATTCTTTCCATGTTCTAAGTATTTTGTGTATTTGACTATGACTTGGCAATAGCTGGCTTTTGCTGAGTTTAATGGGAATTCTCTGTGCTTCTTGGATGTCTGTGTTCTTCCCCAGATCAGGGAAGTTTTCAGCTATGATTTGTTCAAATAAACCTTCTGCCCCTTTTTCTCTCTTCATCTTTGGGACTACTATGATACAAATGTTATTACATCTTAGTAAGTCGCTGAGTTCCCTAAGTCTTCCCTCATGATCCATGGCCTTACTTTCCCTCTTCTTTTCAGCTTCATTATTTTCCAAAATTTAATCTATTTTATCACGAATTTGCTCTTCTGCCTTGTCCATCCTTGTTTTTATGGTCTCCATTTGGGTGTGTATCTTGGTTACAGCAATTTAAATTTTGGCCAAGATAGATTTTAGTTCTTTTACCTCTGCAGAAAGGGATTGTCTGGTATCTTCTATGCTTTTTTGCAAGTCCAGCTACTATTCTTGAAGTCATTGTTTTAAATCCTAGTTCAGATATCTTAGTTATATCTTTATTTATTAAATCCCTGGCCATGAGTTTTACTTTTTGTTTGTTTGTTTGGGGTGAATTTCTCCATTTCATCATTTTGCCCAGAAAAGAAAAGGAGAAAACAACTAAAACAAAAAAAGGAAGGAAGGAAGGAAGGAAGAAAAAAAGAAAGAAACAAAAAAACCTAGATCCTGGTGTGTTTTGGTCTGCCTGTTAAAAAAATTTTTATAGAAGGTGGTCACTTTTCTACTTGTAGACCTGCAGTTTTTGTTCTCTCAGAACCCTGATTGATTTCTTGTGTGTTCAGAATGACTTGATAATGATCGAGCTGTGTTTAAGAGACAAGACAAAGCTTAGAGTCTCCCTACTCCTCTGCCATCTTAACTCCTCCCTCCGCCAACAATGTACATATCTTAATTTAAAAATACTTTGTTGCAAAAAAAAATGCTAATCATCATCTGAGCTTTCACAGAATTGTAATCTTTTTGTTGGTGGAACGTCTTGCCTCAATGATTGGCTGCTGACTGATTAGGATTGTGGTTGCTGTGGATTGGGGTAGCCGTCACAATTTCTTAAAATAAGACAACAACAAAGTTTGTCCCATCAATGGGCTCTTCCTTTCATAAATTTCTCTGTAGCATCTGATGCTGTTTGACAGCATTCTATGCACAGAATTTCTTCCAAAATTGTAATCAATCCTCTCAAACCTTACCACTGCTTTATCAACTAAGGTTATGTGACACTTTAAATCCTTTGTTGTCATTTCAACAATTTTCAGAGAATTTTCACTCCACTTTCTTTGCTCATCCATAAGAAGCAAGTCCTCAACCATTAAAAATTTACCATGAGACTGTGGTAACTTAGTCATATCTTCAGGCTCCACTTCTTTTTAAGTTTTTATTTATTTTAGAGAGAAAGCACAAGCAGAACAGGGACAGAAAGAAAGAGGAGAGAGCAAGAATCCAAAGCAGGCTCCACACTGTCAGCATGGAACCCAATGTGGGGCTCAGACTCATGGACAATGAGATCATGGCCTGAGCCAAAGTTGGCTGCTTAACCAACTGAGCCACCCAAGCACCCTCGGGCTCCACTTCTAATTCTAGCTCTCTTGTTATTGCCATCACATCTGCAGTTACTGCTTCCACTGAAATCTGGATCTCCTCAAAGCCATCCACGAGGGAGTAACCAACGTTTGTAAAAACTTCTATTAAAAATGATAGTTTGATCTCTTCCCATGAATCCAAATGTTCTTAATGACATCTAGAAAAGCTAATCCTTTCCAGGAAGTTTTCAATTTACTTTGCCCAGATCCATTCAAGGAATCATTATCTGTAGCAGCTGTAACCTTAGAAATGTATTCCTTCAACTGTTATTGTTAGACTTGAAAGTCAAAGTGATTTCTTGATCCATGAGCTGCAGAATGGATGTTGTGTTAGCAGGCATGAAAAGAGCATTAATTTCATGTACATCTTCATCACAGTTCTTGGATGACCAGGTGCATTGTCAAAGCATAGTAATACTTTGAAAGGAATCTTTCTTTTCAGAGGACTACGTGTCAACATTAGGCTTAAAATATTCAGCAAACCATGTTGTAACCAGATGTACTGTCTTGCAGGCATTCTATTTATAGAGCACAGACTGTTAGAATCATTCTTTGTTTTTTAATTTTTTATTACTTATTTATTTTTGAGAGAAGGACAGCATGAGCAAGGGAAAGGAGAGAGAGGAAGACACAGAATCTGAAGCAGGCTCCAGGCTCAGAGCGTAATGGCGGGACTCGAACTCACAAACAGCAAGAGCATGACTTGTGCTGAGGTTGGATGTTCAACTGACTGAGCCACTCAGGTGCCCCAAAATCATTCTGAAGGGCCCTAGTATTTTTGGAATGGTAAACGAGCACTTGCTTCAATTTAAATTCACCAGCTGCCTTAGCCACTATCAAGAGAGTCAGACTGTGGTTTGAAGCTTTAAAACCAGGCATCAACTTCTCTTTAGCTATGAAAGTCATAGATGGCATCTTTTTCCAACAGAAGGCTACTTTATCCACAGTGCAAATCTGTTGTTTGGTGTGCCACCTTCATGATTTACCTTAGCAATATCTTCTAGATAGCTTGCTTCAGCTTCTCCATCAGCACTTACTGCTTCAACTTTGCAGTTTTTAATCTAAATTCCAGTTAGTTATCATACCGTGTAAGTTTAAGTCATACAATATAGTAATTCAACACTTCCATACAACACCTGGTGGTCACCACAAGTCAACCCACCTCCTCACCCACTTCCACTTTGATAACCATTAGTGTGTTCTCTATAGTTGAGTGTTTTTTTGCTTCTCATTTCCCCCCCTTTGCTCATTTGTTTCTTAAATTCCACATGAGTGAATTTGTGAATACGGTATTTGTCTTTCTGACTTATTTCGCTTACCATAATACTCTCTAGTTCTCTATGTCATTGCAAGTGGCAAGATTTCATTCATTTTTATGAATATATATCCAGTTGTGTATATATATATCCCATTTTCTTTATCCATTTGCCAATCAATGGACACTTGGACTGTTTCCATAGTTTGGCTATAGTAGATAATCCTGCTATAAACATAGGGTTGCTTCCTTTGAAGCAGTATTTTTGTATTCTTTGTGCAAATACCTAATAGTGCAGTTGCTGGAACATAGGATTGTTTTATTTTTAACTTTTTGAGGAACCATCAAACTGTTTTCCAGAGTAGCTGTACCTGTTTGTATTCCCACCAACAGTGCAAGAGGGTTCCCCTTTCTCCACATCCTTGCCAACACCTGTTGTTTCTTGTGTTTATTTTAGCCATTCTTATAGGTATGAGGTGATAGCTCATTGTAGTTTTGGTTTGTGTTCCCTGATGATGAGTGATGCCGGGGATCTTTTCATGTGTCTGTCGGCCATCTGTATGTCTTCTTTGGATAAATATCTATTGATGTCTACTTGTATTTTTATGTTATGGAGATGGCTTTTTTCTTTAAACCTCATGAACCATCTCCTCCTAGCTGCAAACTTTTCTTGCGCTGCTTCCTCTCTCAGCTATCACAGAACTGATGAAAGTTTAGGGCCTTGCTCTGGGTTAGGTTTTGGCTTAAGAGAATACTGTGGCTGGTTTGATCTTCTATCCAAACCACTAATACTTTATCCATATCAATTATAAGGCTGTTTCACTTTTTTTTGTTTGTTTATTTTCTTTTGAGAGACAGAGGATCCAAACAAGACTCCATGCTGTCAGCGCAGAGCCCAATGTGGGGCTTGAACTCATGAGCCATGAGACCATGACCTTAGCTCAAGTCAGACACTTAACTAACTGAGCCACCCAGGCACCCCAAGGTTGTTTACTTTCTTATCACTCATGTGTTCACTAGTGTAGAACTTTTAATATCCTTCAAGAATTCTTCCCTTGCATTCACAATTTGGCTAATTTTCAGTGCAAGACGCTTAACTTCCAATCTATCTTGATTATCAACCTTCCTTCCTCACTGAGCTTAATCATTTCTAGCTTTTTTTGGTACTTGAACACTTAGAGGTCTCTCTAGGGTTATCAATTACTAATTTCAATATTGTTGTGTCTCAGGTAATAAGAAGACCCACGAAGAGGGAGACAGGGCAACAGCCAGTTGGTGGAGTAGTCAGAATACATACAACATTTACTGATGAAGTTCACTGTCTTATATTGGCACAATTCACAGTGCCCCAAAACAATTATCATAGTAACATCAAAGATAACTGATCAGATCACTGTAGTGAATATAATGATAGTGAAAATTTGAAATATTGTGAGTTACCAAAATGTGACACAGAAACAATGTGAGCAAATGCTAATGGGCAAATGGTGCCAACAGACTTGCTCAACACAAGGTTGCCACAAATCTTCAATGTGTTAGTAAAAAAGTGTTATCTGTGAAGCACAAAGTATGCCTGCATTCTTGAGTGATAAAGAAATGAGCTATCAAGCCACAAAAAAATATGGAGGAGTCTTAAATGCATATTGCTAAGTCAAAAAGCCAGCTGAATAGGCTACATATTGTAAGGTTCCAATTATATGTCACTCTGGAAAAAGGTAAAACTATAGAGATCAGTGGTTACCAGATGTTTGATTTGGGGGTGGGGGAGGTGGAGTGAAACTTTTCTATATGACACTCTAATGTTTGAAAAATAACATTATGCATTTGACAAAACCCAGAAAACTATAAAACACAAAGACTAAACACTAAAATAACTATGATCTTCAGTTAATATTACCATATCAATATTAGTTCATTATAACAAATGTACCATATAATGCAAGATGTTAATAATAGAAAGGTGCAAAGAGAGAGGGTATATAGGCTCTCTGTAGATTTTCTGCAGAATTTTTCTGTAAACCTAAAACTTTTATTTTTCTATTTTTAATGCTTATTTTTTAAAGAGAGAGAGAATGAGGACAAGCTGGGGAGGGGCAGAGAGAGGGGGAGACACAATCTGAAGCAGGCTCCAGGCTCTGAGCTATCAGCACAGAGCCCATGGCAGGGCTTGAACTCATGAACCATGAGATCATGGCCTGAGCTGAAGCTGGACGCTTAACTGACCCAGCCACCAGGCGCCCCAGACTAAAACGCCTGGGTGGCTCAGTTGGTTGAGCAACCAACTTTGGCTCAAGTCATGATCTCACAGTTCACAGGTTCAGTGTCCCGGCTCTGTGCTGACAGCTTGCTCAGAGCCTGGAGCTTGCTTTGGATTCTATGCCTCCTTCTCTCTCTGTCCCTATCCAGTTCATGCTCTGTCTCTAAATAATAAATAAATGTAAAAAAAAAAACATTTTTAATAATAATAATAACTAATAATAAAGTCTAGGGGCACCTGGGTGGTTCAGTTGGTTAAGCGTCTGACTTTGATTCAAATCATGATCTTGCAGTCTCTGAGTTCAAGCCCCACGTCAGGCTCTGGGCTGACAACTCAGAGCCCAGAACCTACTTTAGATTCTGTGTCTCCCTCTATCTCTGCCCCTCCCGATTCATGCTCTCTCACTCTCAAAAATAAACAGAAAAAGATTTTTTTAAATAAAAATAAAAATAAAGTCAATTAAGGGGCACCTGGGTGGCTCAGTAGGTTAAGCATCCAACTTCAGCCAGGTCATGATCTCACAGTCCATGAGTTCAAGCTCTACATTGGGCTCTTTGCTGTCAGCACAGAGTCTGCTTCGGATCCTCTGTCTTCCTCTCTCTCTGCCCCTCCTTCACTGGTTTTTTTCTTTCTCTCTTTCAAAAATAAATAAAGTTTAAAAAAAGGGGGGGAAGCTTAAAAAAAATAAAAATAAAAATAAGGTCTATCAAAAATTGTATCAAAATATAATTTCAGACCAACTTCAATTATTGAGACAAAAAAAAATTAAATATTGGCAAACGAAATACAACACAAAAATCCAACAATAGTTTACATAAATAAGACATCATAACCAAGTGGAATTTATCCCAGATATACAAAAATGAAATATTAGGAATATTCATTAATATAATTTACCAAATCAGTAGATCTAAGAAGAAAAGTCATAATTATTTCTCTGTGTGCTAAAAGGCCCTTCAATAATATTCAACACACTTCCCAGATTTTTAAAATTAAAATAGAAATTGATGGCTACATCTCTAACTTGACCATGTGTGTACATATTATATCACGTCATAGATCATATGCATATTATATACACACAAATACATAATCATGTTAGGGACATACCCTACTTAGTGGGGAAACAATGGGTGAATTCCAATAAAGGTCAGGAACCAGGCAAGGATGCTTTCTATTTTTCCTGCTTTTTAACATTACACTGGAGAAATTATCCAATGCAATCAGAGAAAGAAAAACAAATAGAGGTATATAAATTGGAAAAGAGGTATAAAACAAATCAGTAGGGTGTCAGGACATAAAAACTATCCACAAAAATCACAATCTTCATATATATATGAATAATAAGTTAGAAAGTATTAAGGGATAGAAGATCCTATTTATAAACAAAACAAGATAAATTCTTAAAAGTAAACTTGTTAAGAAATGTACAAAATCTCATGTGTGTAAAATTTTAATGTACTTCTAAATAGCACAAAAGTGGACTTGAGCAAATGGAAAATATTCCCTGTTTTTAGGGTAAGTCCCTTTGACTTAATATCATAAAGATGTCAGCTGTCTCCAAATCAAAACATAAGTTAATATAATCCCAATAAAATATCAACATTTATGGATACAGACAATAACAGAAAAATAAACATGTAAGAATAAAGAGGAATCATCTCATAACCATTAAAATAACTGCTATATTAAAAAAAAAGTTAGTCAAAGACAAATATCCTATGATTTCACTCATATGTGGAATTTAAGGGGAAAAAAAACATGAACACAGGGGAAGGGAAACAAAAATAAGATAAAAACAGAGAAGCAGACACCATAAGTGATTCTTAAATACAGAGAACTGATGGTTGCTGGTGAAGTGTTGGGTGGGAGGATAGGCTAGATGGGAGATGAACACCAAGAAGGGCGCTGGTTGGGAGGAGCACTGGGTATTATATGTAAGTGATGAATCACTAAATTCTATTCCTGAAATCATTATTATACTATATGTTAACTAATTCGGATTTAAATTTAAAAAAATAATAAGTACTGACAAGGATATGAACAAATTGAAATTCTGCACTGTTGGTAGGAAAGTAAAATAGTGCTGCTGCTATAGAAAACAGCATGAAGGGGCCTCAAAAAACTAAAAATGGAATTACTATATGATCCAGCAATCCCACTTCTGGTTATATATTCAAAAGAACTGAAAGCAGGATCTTGCCCTGTTTATTACCTAATAGTTACACTTGATTCTGGCTTGATGTCAGTAATTTTTAGTGGCTCAGTGATGTACTGATGGTAAATTGACTCTCTTGCCTAAGATACGTGATGTGATAGTAATGATAATTCACTAATTATGAGCCAGTTACTGTTCCAAGCATATTTTTTGTGTTAATCATATTATTTTTTAAGATTTTATTTCTCTCTACACCCAACATGGGGCTTGAACTCACAACCCAAGATCAAGATTTGCCACACCATGGACTGAACCAGCAAGACACTTCTCCAATGAATTTTTTTAGGTAAACTCTACCCCCAAAGAGGAGCTCAAACTCATGACCCCAAGATCAAGATTTGTATGCTCTACCAACAAAGACAGCCAGGCACCCCAATGCATTGAATTTTCACAAAAACCATACAACTATACAAACCAAGTGCTATAAAGCTCAATGTCTTGCAGCTCAAAGAGCAGTGTAACAGGAAGGTTGGGTTATTTGGCTGAGGTTACAGAGGCTGGAGGTTCTAGAATCAGGCTTTGAACTGCTTTACTATGCCTCTAGACCCCAGGCCCTTAACCTTTACACTAAAGGGCAGGTAGGGTGAAAGCAGGACTTGATGAGATATTTGTGCACCCATCTTAATAACAGCTCTAATTCAAGAGAGCCAAGGAGTGGAAGCAACCCAAGTGTCCATCGGTGAATGAATGAATGAATGAATGAATGAATGAGTGTTCAATGGACAAAGAGTTTCAGTTTACAAGATGAAAGAAGCTCTGGAGATGGGTGGTTGTGATGGTTGCATAACAATGTTAATGTACTTAATACCACTAACTACTCTTAGATCTGTGTATTTATGATCTGTGTATTTCAGCACAATTAAAAATTGTCAAGGGAAAAATGAAGTAGCCTTAAGTTTCCCACTGAATAATGCCGGCCTGGGCTCCACCCCCAAAAAAGTACCTTCTATTTGGAAAAAGTGCACTTCATACTACCAACAGAAGAGCACATTCTTTATATAAGCAACACTGCCTGCCTCATTTGCAATTGTTGAAACTGGAAAATAAAGGCATTTCAAAATGAACAGAAAATGGCAGGCATTATATTATATAAACACAAAAAATGAGAATAAGTATTTTTTTAAACCTAACTATGAAACAGGAAAACAAACATAATGCTTCAACCCAAATTAAATAATTTTAAACAGTCATTTGATGTTATGAAAAAATAACGTGAAACAAACAAAAAAAAAGAAGTCATTGTATGGAGCCAGAAAAGACCCTGAATAACCAAAGCAATCTTGAATAAGAAAATAAAAGATGGAGGCATCACAATTCCAGACTTCAAGCTGTATTACAAAGCTGTCATCACCAAGACAGTATGGTCCTGGCATAAAAACAGACACTCAGATCATTGGAACAGAATAGAGAACCCAGAAATGGACCCCCAAACATATGGCCAACTCATCTTTGACAAAGCAGGAAAGAATACCCAGTGGAATAAAGGCAGTTTCTTCAGCAAATGGTTCTGGGAAAACCGGACAGCGACAAGCGAAATGTTTACCTGGACCACTTTCTTACACCACACACCACAAAAATAAACTCAAAATGGATGAAGGATCTAAATGTAAGACAGGAAGCCGTTAAATCCTAGAGGAGAAAGCAGGCAAAAACCTCTTTGACCTCAGCCGTAGCAACTTCTTATTCAACATGGCTCCGAAGGCAAAGAAAACAAAAGCAAAAATGACCTACTGGGATCTCACAAAAAATACAACACAAAACAAAACAAAAACACTTCTGCACAGAGAAGGATACAATCAGCAAAACTAAAAGGCAACATCAGAATGGGAGATGATATTTGCAAGTGACATATCAGATAAAGGGTTAGTATCCAAAATCTATAAAGAATGTACCAAACTCAACACCCAAAATACAAACAATCCAGTGAAGAAATGGGCAAAGACATGAATAGACACTTCTCCAAAGAAAACATCCAGATGGCCAACTGACAAAGGAAAAAATGCTCAACATCACTCATCATCAAAGAAATACAAGTCAAAACCACAATGAGATGTCACCTCACATCTGTCAGAATGGCTAACATTAACAACTCAGGCAACAACAGATGTTGGTGAGAATGTGGAGAAAGAGGATCTCTTTTGCACTGCTAGTGGAAATGTAAACTGGTGCAGCCATTCTGGAAAACAGCACGGAGGTTCCTCAAAAAATTAAAAATAGAACTACCCTATGACCCAGCAATTGTACTACTAGGTATTTGTCCAAGGGATACAGACGTGCTGTTTCAAATGGACACATGCACCCCAATGTTCATAGAAGCACTATCAACAATAGCCAAAGTATGGAAAGAGCCCAAATGTCCATCTATGGATGAATGGATAAAGACGTGGTGTGTGTGTACGTACACACACACACACACACACACACACACACACACACAATGGAGTATCACTTAGCAATCAAAAAGAATGGAGTCTTGCCATTTGCAGTTATGTGGATGGAACTGGAGGCTAAGCAAAACTAGAGAAAGACAAATATCATATGACTTCATCCATATGAGGAATTTAAGATACAAAACATAAACATAAGGGAAGGGAAGCAAAAAGCATACTGGGGGATAAAATGTAAGACTCTTAAATATAGAGAACAAACAGAAGGCTGCTGGAGGGGCTGTGGGAGGGGTGGATGGGCTAAATGGGTAAGGGGCATTAAGGAATCTACTCCTGAAATTATTGTTGCACTACATGCTAACTAACTTGGGTGTAAATTTTAAAAATTCATTGAAAAATAATCAGAAAATAAAAGAAGTCAGAACAAAAGTGGACAGAAAAAGACAAGACACAAAACAAGTTAGTCAAAATCAGGAAAAACTGAAGAAAAAGACAAATCACCTCAGGGGGGAAAAAAGACTAAGCTATAACATGCCCCAGGGAAACAGATTTTACTTAAAATATAATAACTTATATAAGGAAAGGAATTAGAACCATTAAGAAATAAAATCAAGAAAGCAATAAAGATCACATAGAAAGTTCCAGATACAGAGGCAAAGAAAATCCAACATGTGTTATATTACTCTCTGAAGAAATAAAGCACAATAAGGAACAAATGTAATATTCAAAATTATGATGTAAGAAAACTTTCTGGAAATAAAACTTGAATTTATACATCAAAAGGGTCTTCCATGAACCTAGGAAAATTGATCTGGAATGGTCAACTCTGAGATCTATCTTAGAAAATAAATTAAATTTGAAAAGAAAAAAAATCTTCCACCCCTCAAGCAAAAAGACAAAATCATTAGGAAGGAAACAAACCGATTGGTATTTTCACAACAATATAGAAAAACAGGCAGTAAAGAAGTTTCTAAACAACCAAGGACTCTCAAAATAAACTTAAAAAAGCACTCAAGGAAAAGAAATTTGAACCAAAATTTTATATTCACCTGTCCTTCAAGTACCAAAGCTATAACAATAAGTATTAAATATGCAGAAACTCAAGAATACAGTATTCAGGAACCTATCTTGATGAATTTACTAAAGAATGAGTTTCATCCAAATAACTACTAACTAGGAGGAAATTCAGAAAACCGTACGGTGGTGAGCATTTGTTATATTAAGTTGTGGATCTCTAAAATAAAGGTGGTAGCAAAGGTGGAAAAATAATATGCAAATTGTTTCCTAAAAACATGACTAAAAAATGGGAGAGAAAAGGAAAAACAGAATAAAACAATTGTGGTTATATAATAGGAGGGAATCAAGATACAGTTGACAAACAAAAAAGTACATCCCAAATAAGCAAATTTGAGGACATGAGAGAAGATACAACCATGACCATAAATACTGGAATAAAAATACAAACATTACTACACACCAAAAGTAATTTTAAAAGTGAGTCTTTCGTTTAAGGTTGTTGTTTGTTTCTGGCACTACAAGATGCTCCAGCTTCATCTCTATTTCCTTCCCCCGTCCTAGCATCAGCCAATTCTCCAAGGAGCCTGGTTCCTGGTATAAAAGGGAGCTGAAAATTCACTGGAAAACCAGTCGCTCTGGTGCTCTGGATAGGGCAGCCTTAAAATACTCTCTCCAAGGCTGATTACTGGGAAAATGATGAGATGGCAAAAGGGCTTGAAAGCACCAGCAGGTAGGTCCTGAACCACTTGAGTACTTAGAAGATGCTTTACTTGAAGGAACCACTCAACTAGGGCAAAATGGACACATCCTCTAGATTATACTATCTTGACTGGCGAGAAAAATGTGATACAATAAGCTAACCAGAACAGGAATAATCTAATATGCTCTAGCGTCCAAGAAATTGCCCTTAATCAGCCACTCAAAGTGACCATCTGAGGACACACAGCAATGAAGACTCAGGTCTCAATTAGCCGCTAGTAAGCTCTACCAAGCCGTTGCCTTTCCAAGCTTATTCTCTATTACAGGCAACAGTCATCTGGTCCCCAAGTCTTTGGACACCCCCTCCAGCCTCTCTGTTCCCAGGACAAACCCCAGGGAGTGCCTGAGTCAGAGGGGTAGTATCTTTACAAGCTGCAAGCTGTATTTCAGACCTTACCTGGGAACCTTGGAGCCAAACCAAAGAAACCACACAGGTCCTCTCCCAGGTGTTACATAGTATTACTTCTTCTGATACTATTTTTAAAAATTATTTTACCCCCTACATGAATATTCTACTCCTTTTATATATATTGCTAAACAGCTAGCCTTTCTTTCCCCACAATTCCCTTTTCTCTAGTTAACCAGTTATAATTTCATTGTGCATCTTCCAGATATTTTTCTCAATCTATATATTCAACTGTATACACAATAGTTTCATGAAGGGGCCGAAAGCCTGTGGAAATCACTTTGGCTGGTATTGTTTTTGTGCTTTTTTTACTTAACAGTAAGTCATGCTGGTCTTTCTTGTTAGTATATAGATCTAATTCATATATATAGTAATGGCTGCAGTATAATCAAGAATAAATGTGTTTTATTTTAAATGTTTCAATGTTAAATAAAGCTGCAGTAAACATCCTTTTAAGTATATGTACACACAGGTATGTGTTTAGGATGGACACTTATGAGTAGAAATGCTAGATTAAAGTCTTCACATTTAAGTTTTTGGAGGGGGGATTATGAGAGAGATTCAAGAGTCTCTGGAGGTACCTGGAGCCACAGAATCTTCTGAAACCATCCAATCTTTTGTTCCCTAGGTACTTTAAAAGTCAATTCCACCAGTAGGTAAATTCTAGGAGCCCAGAGCAATCCATAGGTAAATTCCAAGACAGGTGGAACCTTGATGCCTTGCTCCAGAAAACAATACCAGGGCCTAGAACATGTTCAACATTTCAGCAATCACTGAATAAATGAACACATGTAGGGTAGTCAGGCATACTCTTCAACCAGAAAGCAAAATTTTCATGGATTTTAGAAAGACCACAAACATCGAAGAAGCTTCTCTTCCAGAGATTTCTGAGTTATCTGGGATTGCTCTGGGCTCCTAAATTTCCATCTCACCTCCTCTCCTGCCCCCATTCTCCACCTTTTCAAGTCACTGCCTTGAGTCCCTTCACACACTCTTTACCTAGACATATCCCTTAAAGACTCAAACCACTTGCTAGTCCCAAGACAATTTAGAGAACCTGGAATTCAAAATTGCTTTTTAGTAAAGATGACTCGAGTCAAGATTCCACTGTACCAAAGAGGGAGGGAAATCCTGTGAAGACAAGGTGAATTAGATGGTTTACTAAAGAGTGAGTACTGAATCATGGAAGGAACTCATCTCACTGCTATTTTCTTCAGCCTGCCTTGAAAGGGGGAGTAAAAGGACCTGTAGAGCACACAATACTGTTAAGGAAAAAATCTGCCAACCTGCCTGCAGTTGGCCAACAAATACTGCATAAGAAACTTTGAACCAGGCCTTGAGCCAGCAGATACAGACACACTTATAGTGCTCTCAGTAGCAAGATTCAACATCAGAAACAAAGTAGGCAAAAGTTATATCTGACAGCAAGGGCATTATGTAAAAAAGTCCAAAGGAAAGAGTACAGTACTTTAAGGGACCCAAAGGTGATTCAGCCGCAGCCTTGTAAACCCACAGAGTCCAGTTTTCAGGATACCGAAACAGCTGAAGTTATTATAGAATTCATCTGCTTGAAGTTTGTGGAACTATGGTTGCTTTGTTTAAGGGGCTTCCCCCTCTCCCCTTCTGTATCCCTAGGATGCACAATCTCCAATCCAGGGATTTTCAAAGCTTTTTTTTGGTTCAGCAATTTTTGCCACCTAACTCTCAAGTTAGACCAAAGGAGGGAAGGTAGCTTCTCAGTGGTTCTCAGTGGGGCTAGGAGTAGGAAATTCACCAACTCCTGGGGCCACATCCTTAGCTGTCATACTTGGAGAGGAGGTCCTACAATCAGAGGCTAGGCATATTGCTTACCATCCTAAAATGCACAAAAGAGCCTCCAGAACAAAGAATTATCCAGCCCAAAATGTCAACAGTGCCAAAACCTAGTAACCCTGTGCTTAATCTAACTGCACATAATAAGGAAAACACCAAGTTCACCCCTCAACTCTGCTGTTCTAAAAGAGAGATCAAAGGAGGCTAAATTATACAAAAAGTTTTGTTCAGTCTCCTCCGGATACACATCCCATCAGAGAAAAATACAATTCATGCTGAAGGAACCTAGAGAAAAAAAAGTGACAGGGCTCAAATGAAGGGAGAAGAAAGAATAAGCTCTGTATGTAAATACTCAGTGTATGAAGAAAAAAAAACAATACACAGGGAAGAATATGGAATGTTCCCACCAAATGTGAATAGGCCCAGTCAATGCCATTTATTATACATGTTGAACAGTCTCTGAGACCCAAGGGCTCCCATATGAAGTTTTTTTTTCCTTTTTCTTTTTTGCATCAAACAGGTTCTTCCAAGAGCCTGCTCACAAGGAAGAAAAAAAAAAAGAGTAATCCTCAATAAATGAAACAAACAGGAAAAGCTGAACGGTCTACATATGAATAACAAAGGTTAAAAAACTCACCAGACAAAAACCAAACACTCGTCCCATTTAATTTCCTGTTACATGCACTGAGGGAGCCAAGAACATCAGGCCCCAAGGTAGTAATGCTCTGAGGTTCTAGCTCAGGCTCCCCCTATGTGACAAATTCATGCACACACGCCCGCACATACCAGACCCAGGCAGAAATACACATGCATGCACAGGTGGCAGAGAACCACAGGGAGGGTTGTGGGGGAGAGAGGGCTGGTCAAAAATATGCTATCAACTGGATACTGGGGACCCAGAGAATCTCTCTGCTGTAGGCTAAGCAAGAGTCAAAATTAAAACAAAGGGAGAACACAGGATAAATGTAGTATGCTCAGATAAGAGGCTGGACAGATGAAAAGGGAAAGATGCAGGGGTCGGGGGGGAGGTCAGAAAAGCAGCCTCAGAAGAGGTTTTTATTGGGAACTCAGGCAAAGGTCCTGTGACTCCAGTGACATACTGAGGCTGAAGGAACATGCCACAGCATTACCTATGCATCCTGTGCTCTCTCCCAAAGTAGAGGGAAACCACAAACACCCACCTCAAGCCCTCCCCATTGCCGCTCGTAAGGATTTCCCAAGAACCCCGGAAAAAATGACCCCCCCACACACATGAAGTTAGCAAAGGGCCAAGCATAGAAAGCCTCAGTAACTCTTCTTGGTGGAACCAAAGCCAGAGAAGCCCATCACAGCTGCCATCTCATCATCCTCCTCAAATGTCAAGTCCTCCTCAGCCCTCCTTTTCTTCTCCTTCTGTTTCTCTTTCTTGTAGGCTTTGGCCTTTTCCTCCTGGGGGGGAAATCACTCAGAATCAGTTCACACTCCTGAGCCAAAGGTTGAAAGAGATAAGTGAGGTCAAGATTCCTATCTTTAGAGAAAGCAGTTAAAGACAAGTAAAACTTTAAGAGCAGAGGTAAAGCCACACTAAAGATTAAAAGAAACAACAAAGAGAAATTTTAGCCTGTGAAGAGCACTTCTCAGTCCTACATTCCAGGCCATCCCTGGTTCTTAAAAAGGTCATGGAAGCAAAACCACATGGTAACACCTATCATCCTGGGGCACACAGCACATGCCAGGAATTGGTCTATGTACTTTATGTAGATTATATATTAAGATCTCTAATATGGGGAAACTGAGACATGGAGAGGTTATATAACTTGCCCAGGAGTCATAGGCAGTAAGTGAAGGAAACAGAATTCTGACCCAGCCTGGTTTCACATGCCTCTTGGGGACTAGGTATATTTAATGTCTTCTGCAGTGTAAAAAAAAAAAAAAAAAAAAAAAAAAAAAAAAAAGTAGGTGCAGAGAATCCAGGAAAAAAGGATAGGTTTACAGTCATATTCTTAAGATCATGAGAGTCCCAAACAAAGGCAATAAATATAGAGAAATTCAGGCTACAACTATCCTCTGGGGGGTGGGAGTGGAACAAGGAAGAACGCCTTCCCATGACTTTTAACATAAAACTCAAAGCTAGGGGATAAAAGATGGAAGAACAGCAGAGGCTTACTTCTTCTCTGAGCTCCTTCATCCTTTCCTCAAAATCATAATCCTTCTGTTTCTCTTCCATCTTCTTCTTGTTGACTTCAAAACGTTTCTTCACCTGATCCAAGGTGGAACGTTCCACACGCATAGACATGCCCAGATTTCGCTGATCTGGGTGGGATGAACAGTGAAAAAGATAATGTCAGTACAACACCCCCAGATCCTCAAAAAGTTTTCTTGACATTATATATAAAAAAAATCTTCTCATAAAATACGCAGCAAAAATAATTATGGCTGGAAAAACTCCACTGGCATTACTTGTTCCCGGAAGCAGCAGCTGCAGATAGCAAGATTCAAGTGGTGTTCAACAGCCCTTACTGAGCAAACGCAAAGCAGTGGGGACAGCTAGGCCATGGAGAAGACTGCGGTCTTTTTGTTGAGAGCCTAAAACAGTGTCTCATCCAGGGCCTCCAGAAATATTAGATAATGAAGTAAAGGATGCCCTGTACTGAAGCAACTGGAGTATTTCTCGGGAATTAAAAAAAGATCCAAGAGAAACCACCCTTTCCCCAGTCGCAGCCCAATCACAAACTACCTCCAAGCCTTACGTTTCTTTCCATTAATGTGATCCAGAAAATTGATGGAGTCCTTCACAACACAGTCACAGACATTGCAGTAATACCTAGCAAACAGAATAAATAGCACTTGTGGTCAAATTATTTAGAAGGATCTTATCTCAGCCAAGAAACTCCTCTATTTTTTAGGTGTAAATTTTCTTTTTACAAGAAGGCACTTCTCATTTTCATAAAGCCTTATCACTTGGAAAAGTATGGTAGCCAACCTCCAAGATGGCCCCACAATGATCCCCAAATTCCTCTATTCCTACCCTGTGTAGTCCCCTCCCAATTTGTACTAGGGTTAGTCTGTCACCAAAAGAGTATGTCAAAAGTGATGCCATGTCACTTCCAAGATAGGTTATAAAAAAGAAAGGTAGCTTTTCTCTTAGTCTGTCCATGTCTTACTCCAGGGAAGCCACTTGCTTCATTGCAAGCACCACTATGGAGAGGCCCATGGGGCAAAGAACTGAGGCCTCCAAAGCACTGCCACATGAAAGCACCTAAAATCAAATGATTCGGCCCCACTTATACTTCAGATGGATGCAGACTCAGCAGATGCCTTTACTGTAGCTTTGTGAAACCCTGAGCTAGAACCACCAAGGTAAGCCTTTCCCAGATTACTTAGAGAAACTGTGAGCTATTTGTATTTTATGATGCTACATTTTGGATTTGTTAACTTACAAAGCAACAAATAACTAATACAGAGAGGAGTGATGTTAGTGGATTTTCTAAGCAACTCAGACATGTCATTCATTGCTATCTGCTTTGCCCTCCTGCTAGAAAGCCTAAGTGAACATGGAAATAGCAGCGGTGGGCAAAAGAATAAAGAGTTGTTATAGACCCTTATAACAGTAGAACTCTTATAACAGAGGAAGGTAGTCAGGAGGAAGGTACATGACCAAGCAATCCATAACAACTACAGCCTCTGCAGCAAGTCTGAAACCTCAACTCCCTTTATTCATTATCAACAGCTCCTAGGCTCCATTTGATCTCCACCTAATCTCTCCCCTAAATATCCCTTCAGCAGTCCTTCCCTTCACTTCTTTAAAATACTAAGAAGCACTTACAGTGCTAGTATGAAGAGACCCACAGAGTTTCCTAGAGACATTATTTAGTTGAGACTTTTGGAGAACAAAGAAAAACACACTTAAAGGTAGAACTGTAGGCAACAAAGTTGTTATCCTGGGGCTAGGGAACCTTCTTAACACTTGCAAAAACCAACACAGAGTTTATTATTTTTATTCCCGGCTCCTGAAACAGATGAAAAGTCACTCACCCTCCCATCTCTGATTGTGGTGTGGTCTTAGTAATGACAATTGTCTTCCCAAGCTTGGATTCCAGGTCCACCTTGTAGTCTCTATGCCGGAGGAGCTCCCTTTTGACTGGTTGCACTGGTTTTCCTAAAGTATAATAGAGATGGAAGTTTAATATTTTAGTTTCTGAACCAGAAAGGAAACGCATGAAACCCAAAATACAGATGTCTACTTTCATTTCTTTCTTGAATTCAAAGCAAGGGACACAAGGAGCATTACAGCAGCAGCTAGACAGAATCTCAACACAGGAAAAATGATAAGCAATCCCTAAACTCTGTATAGCCTTTATCCACTTTAAAGCTAACAAGTCTAAAAGCAAAGGTTTTTTTTTATTATTATTATTAACTAATTGAATTGAAAGGAGGAGTTCTGAATTTTCACAAAAAGCAAACTTTTAAAAGAGCAAGATACTTAGTAATACTTTCAGATACCCCAAGCATAACACAGAAAAGAATCTACAGAGGGCTAGGGGAAATTTTTAAAGAGGATCAACATTCAAGAAATACTTGTTATGTGGCTGGCATTACTGTACAAATTACATAAAAACTAAAAGGGTTAGTGTGTACAAGATAGTGTGAAAGTGAAGTGAAAGAAAAACGTATACTTTTGAAAACAGAAGAGAAAGTAAGACATTTCTTTTTGTACAGGGCAATCGCTATCTGGGAGAGGAGCACCAACTCCCCAACACTGTACATAGAGAGTAGTACTAAGCATCAACTAAAAATGAAAAAAAAAATCACACATTACTTGGTTAGGACCCTTGCTCTTCTGAGACTACAGGGAAAGGACTTGACTGGACCAGTTCCTCTTTTCCTTAAGTAATTTCAAGGGAAAGAGGGCATCCTCAATAGCAGTAATGTACAGCAACAAAATACTCCACTTCGTCTCTGTCACTACTAAGGATTCCACTCTCTTATCTGTACTTCAACAAAGTACGAAATGAGCCAAGCAAAAGGAGGACAAGGAAGTAGAAGAAACAGAATGGAAAACACCTCAAAACCGCTTCTGTCCTTCTTGCTCTCATTTTATACGTTAAGAAATCGAGGACCAGGGAGGCAACGCTCTGCCAGAGGTTACACAGAGTAAAAGGACAGTACATTTCAACTCCCCACCCGCTCTCCAGCTATGGCTTCGCCTCTACTATACCCACAGCCCTTGACGGAGCAGGCACGCACCATCCTTCTTTTCTCTCTCTTCCGTAAGCCTCTTCTCGGCGAGCTTCTCATATTCATCTTTGTCCCACTTTCGGCGAAAGTCCAAGTTTTTTGTCTGGAGAGAAAAAAGTGCTCAAGATTCGTCGCTAATCATGTCCGACCCCTAGAGAAACGGAGGGAGCCGCGTCCACACCGGCAAGGCGACCCTCGGACCTGTCGAGGGCGAAGACTCTCCGTAACCCACCAGGCGGCTACGGTAGCCTCAGGACCCAAACGCGAGAAACCTCACGACTCCAAAGACCCTGCGCCAGGACCCCACGGGGAAGCTCTTGAACCCGGACCACTGGACCACAAGGAGGTGTCGAGAAGCCAATCGGGCGCAGGATATTCTGCGCTGAGAAGCCACCCTCTGCCCCCCGACCAAAGCCTCCTTACACAGAACACCTACCCCGCTGCCCGACGCCATCTTTGCGAAGTGAATGGGAAGCCGGAAAAATGACGTAAAAAGCGGCCTTGAGCCGTAAAGCAAGCTTGCCCTCCAATAAGCTTAGAGTCTCGTGTTCTAAACGAGCTAAGGACTGGAGGGCTTCTAAAACAAGCTTGTTGGCCCCGCCTCTGCCCAAGAAAACGACGCATGCGCAAGAGGGACATGAAGCAACACGGAAGTAAGGGCGCTTACAAATGTTTCTTTACCCAGGCTTGCAAAACGTGCATCGAAGGGCTGATAAACTTCAACTCATCTATTTTACAAACGCGGAAACGGTCCAGATCGGGGGCCTCTGATCTAGTCTAATTAATTTTGCGTGCATTTGCCAAGAGTTTCTAAGTTTTCTTTAAGGCTGAATCGGTTATCTGGAGTTCTAGACTCCCATTTACTTGTATGCACTCAAGATACGGTCCTGACACCAGTGTTTTTCAAGTTTGCAGCCTTCCAAGCGCATATAGAAAGCGCTTTTTGCACACTGTCTGTTATGAAGCAATGCTAACACCCTTTGGTTAACTCATTTTTCCTTTAACTGAGGAACCTTATAGTCACTCAATCTATAGGGCATAATTTAATCAATATGATTAGACTCGGAAAGGCCAGTCATCAGCAATGCTCTAGGATGAAGAACTCTTGACAGATGGTTCACTTTATGTTGACTTAGACATGACTGTATCTCCAAGTTGGGGGTTGGGGGGTTAATGGGGAGCAGTGGGAAAGTGTGACTGCTCCATTCATTGAATACAGAAGGGCCACCCCAGGGAGGTTGCTCCCAGCTCTCAGAATTCTCCAGTGTACACTCAAACGTTTTCTATGGTCTATGCAAACCAATCTTGATAACAAATCACCCAAGCTACTACATTTAATATTTTATTAAATACATTATCCAATCACTTCTAGAAAGAACACCTCCATAGGAGAATATAGAATATAGTCAGAGCAGTAATTCTGGCACAGGAAATGGTCTCCAAAATCTCAAAAGTTCAGACAATTGCATCAATTCACCTATTAAACTCAACTTTCAAGATTACTAAACAGACAGCCTCACTCTATTTAGATAGATGAGAGAGATGCCACATCAATATGAGCACTACTTTGTCCTCAGGATAGCATCTCTATCCTCAAACAAAGGAGAAAGAAGCCATTTTCCCACTTCTTTGCTGTCTCCCAAAACTCCCTGGACAGGCCAACAGTAGGTTGTAGACAAATTCCCCGGAATCTGGTTCAGAAGTCACAGTGGAAGGCTAAGAATCTGACTTCTGATCTCAATGGTCTCAGCCTGAGGCAACTTTCCTAGAGCTAAAAGCAACCATCTCAGTACCTATCGGCAGCATTCAACGGCACTTTAATTCTGCCATCTGTCTCTGCAGTTAGAACACATCTCTTTCACATACCAGCCATCTGCGCTCATGCAGAATAGCTGATCACACCAGCCCAGGAGTCCTCAGGGCCTTCCACATTTCTGTACCCAGAAAGGATGGAGGAGGCCAAGGAACTTGTCACCCATCCTGGCCAGCAGTTGTGAAGTACATCAGCAACTCAGTTCTAGAAGACACATTTTCTAGAAAGAGCAGCAGACGGCAATCAGGCAAGAGTCAAGACTCAGATAGTCGCTTCTGAATTTCAGCCACAAGATTTTCCCGTTTAATGGCAACCTGTAACATAAGAGAACCTTCATATGACAAACCATAGAGAGTGATTCTAGCTTCTTAGTCACTACTTTTCCAGATGCATTTTATTCCACCTCTGATCCCACTACTTATATAACCAACAGGGAGAAGTGTGAGTTTCAAGCTGAACTGGAGAACGTATGCCCTCAAGAGATTCTAACACATGGGGCACCCGTCTGGCTCAATCAATAGAGTATGTGATTCCTGATCTTGGGGTTCTGAGTTCAAGACCCATGATGGGTGCAGAGATTACTAAAGAAATAAAATCTTTATGGCCCTTGAATGGTTCAGTCATTTAAGCATCTGATTCTTGATTTAGGCTCAGGTCATGATCTCAAAGTCTGTGAGATTGGGCTCTGTGTTCACAATGTGGACCTCCTTGGGATTCTCTCTCTGGCATCTACCCTGCTCATCCACTTGTGAGTATACTCTTTCTCTTTCTCTCAAAATAATTAAATATTTTTTTAAAAATCTAAGAAAGATAGAAACACTTGCTTCCTTCCTTTTCCCCCACTTACCTCCTCCCTGCTGGCCACTAAACGAAGCTTGATTATCCCTTCTTTCATTTCTTGCTCACCAATAATGACCACCAGTGGAATGCCCATGTCCTCACAGTAGTGCAGTTGAGTTAGTAGTTTAGGGTTGTTTTTGTACAGCAACTCTGCCTGAAAAGGGTGAGATAGAGTAAGGGGCTTAAGAATAACCATACTACTCAACCCCAGGAACAAGCATTGCCAAAGAATTAAGTACCTTAACCCTCCTACTAGAAGACACCCTAGTGAAGACTAAAAAGTTCTTAAGTTCTACCTTGCATAAGGTAGAAATGGCCACCTGAATGGCCACATATACCTAGATGACCTGGATAGCAGCTCTATCATACCTTGATCCCAGCATCCCAAAGCTCTGCAATTAGCTTCAACCGTTCATGAAGAAAGTTCTTCTGTGGTGTGGCCACAAACACTTGAGTTTCTGTGGTCCGTATCTTCTGACCAAAAGTCTAATTAAGAGAGAGGGAAAAAATAAAACTAATAAAAATACTTCCTGTGCATCAGAAATTAAATTAAAAAAAGAGACAAAAAGAAACATCAGAAAAACAGTCCAACTGTATATCCAAAAACATGAGTTTTTTTGTCTCCACCCCCATTCCACCCTAACCTAAGACCTACCTTCATCCTCTGCTCCACAATGGAGAAGATTCGCTCTACCCCAATACTGAGTCCCACGCACGGCACCTTGTGGCCTTTGGGGTCAAACATGCCCACCAGCCCATCATAGCGTCCTCCAGCAGCCACACTGCCCACATTGGAGGACTCCTCAGCCTGAGCTGGGGTCTGTAATAGCACTGCTTCATAGATCACTCCAGTATAGTAGTCTAGGCCTCGAGCTAGGCTCAGGTCAAAAGAGATCTGTGGGAACAAGGCTAAAGTAAATTCCAGAAAAGACTCAGGACCCTGAGAACCCCAAAGCTCAGCTAGAGGTCCACTGCCAGCTCAGCTTACCTTCTCAGCAATTCCAAATAAAGTCAGGTATTCAAATAGCAGCTTTAAGTCCCCCAAGCCCTCTAGGGCCTGCTTGTTCTGGGAGAGTCTAGGATCCTGGAACATTTGCTCTATCAAGGACACTCCGCCTAGGGAGACATACAGGGAGAAATAAGATGTGTACAATTCACCCAGATGTGTTTTATCCAAATTTATTCCTAATAGAGAGGAAGGAAGAAAGAATCCCAAGGAGGCTCTGCTTTGTCAGTGCAGAGCCTAACTCATGGCTCAATTCCATGACCCAAGAGATCATGACCTGAACCAAAATCAGGAGTCAGATGCTTAACCAAATGAGCAACCCAGGTGCCCCTAGTCCTCTTCATTTTATTTAAAAAAAAGAAAAAGAAAATCCTGATGTCTTATGACCAGACTCACCTCCTCTGCCTTTGCTATCTGAAGACATAAAATGGTTACACTAAATAAAACGGAAATTAAATTCAGGACAGGATCTGATACTTCGCATATCTTGAGAAAGAAGGTGTTTCAGAGGTAAAAGTTGTACACCCATCACTTCAGTTCTATCACATAGCCCAGAAAAAAATGGTTCTTACCATGACATTGGACATAGTCCCCAATTCTGTCAGCCACTTCAGGAGCCAGGCCTTTCTTTACCACCATCTCATGTCTCACGTCTTTCCAAGATGTCTGTGCAAACACACAAACTTTAGCCCAGTGCCAAAATCCTTCATTTAACTGGAAATCTCATGAGTACCTAACATTATATAACTCAGCAAAGTCAGAGACAGCTCAGGAAATCCAGCCACAGGGGTATAGATTTCAGGGCAGGGCAGAAACTCAGATATGGTATACTAAAACATGTATTTTTTGTTACCTTGTCTAGTTTGTCTATTGAGGAGCAGATGGCATGGAACTTGCTTTCAGGAACACCACAGACGGCAAACACCCCATCCAAAATCCGCCGATCATTGACCTGTGAACTCAGTGGAAGTAACACAAATGCCTTGTCAATGCCCTTTCCCTCAAAACAATGGCAGTCTCCACTAGCCTAGCTTGTCTCATAAAAGGGACAGAAAAAAATTTTCATAGGATGACTATATATAGATAAAATTAAATAACTGTTCTGAAAATGTCCCAGATCTATAGGCTTAAAGGCTGGGGTCACTATGTTTTAGGACAGAATCAGGCCAAATCCAGACTTTTCCCCTCAGTCCTTAGCCCTGGTCTCACCTTAATGATGAAGTCCCCCAGCTCCAACCCACTAAGAATTTCACACATGATCTTCAAACACTCTGCATCAGGGATCATAGGATCAAACTGACCAGCAATGTCAAAATCCTACAACAAAGAGATGGGGGAAAAAAATCTTCCCTGATCAGCCAGTTCTCAGGTTGCAGCCTCCCCAACTATCAAACCATGCTGCCCCCATCAGGTCACTTACACACTGGCAGAACTCCCGGTAGCGCCCTTGGACTATGGTTGGGCTCTCCCGCCGCCACACCTTTCCAATATGGTAACGTTTCATCTTTTTCACCTTATTCATGGCCAGATAACGAGCAAAAGGGACCTCACATAAATAAGTTAAGGAGGAAGGACACTGCATCCAAAGCTGAGGCCCAGTGCGTAGACATTTGAGAGGACCGGGCCATTATCAATGGGATCTCATCCACTAGGATGAGAACAAGGACCTTCCGTCTTGTTTGCCACTATCCCCAACGCCTAGCTTGACATTCAATATACATAAAGGAATGAAGGAATTCCTCCAAGCAAAAGTGCAAGTTCAATAAAGAGCAGGGGAAACTGGTCTACTGGCCACTGAATGAAATAGAAATGACCCAAGAACTTCAAGTATGGGCTATTCTTTCTGACTCAGATCAATTCTCAACTATTTCAAGATAGTCAAGTTTCAGAACCTGGATTTCCCTGCAACTATGTTGATGTTTCTTAAAGTATAGGTCAAGAACCACCTGCCTCTTCATGACCCCTGGTGCCTGTTTAAAATGTAGACTGCAGAGCCCCACTCCAGCTACAGAATTAAGAATATCTGGGGAGAGGGACCAGAAATCTGTATTTCTGCAAACTTCCAAAAGGGATTGTGATACCCTTTAAATGCTCAAAGTTAAATGACAATGCGGCAGGCCTGGCTCTGCTAGTAGCAGAAATGCTTTCTGGGAGGAACCGGAAGTAAAGGCTGCTGCAAACAGACCTATGGGGTCCCAGATGCACTTTGTCTCTACTGACAAAGAGCCATCTGGGTTTGGAAAGAGATGTCAGTCTCCAACACTTAGAAAGATACAGTGAGGTCATAGCGCAGGGACAGCAGCTCTCCACCCTGATCTTTCAGGTCATAGATGAGCCCAGAGTCCTCTCCGTACTTCTCAGTGAGCGTTTCCTGCAGGGATAAAAAACCGCCACAGTTCAAAGGACTCCAAAACAAAAGCTAAAAGTTCTTTCAAAAACCGAAGGCAGATGAAGAAATGGAGTTCCAAAAGTTTTTTTTCTTCTTACCTTTAGCTCAAAGGCTGGAGTATCTATCCTCTTCGCTCCATGACGTTTAAAGCAGTCAACAACCATATCAAGAATTTTCTCCCTCACAACCATCTGCTGGGGACTAAGATCTCTGGTGCCCTAGAAACCAAAAGGAGTCACAACCAAAACAAAGACAAAACCGCAGTACATTTAAGATAAAGAGTTGATTGGGGCACTTGAGTGGCTCAGTTGATTAAGCATCTGACTTTGGCTCAAGTCATGACCTCAGTTTGTGGGTTTGAGCCCCGCGTCAGGTTCTGTGCTGATAGCTCGGAACCTAGAACCTGCTTCAGATTCTGTGTATGTGTCTCTCTCTCTGTACCATTCCCTGCTTGCGCTCTGTCTCTCTCTCTCTCTCTCAAAAATAAATAAACATTAAAAAACATTAAAAAAAAAAAGACAAAGAGTTAAACAGCATCTATAATCGATGGTCTGAAGTTGAAATCTCTTTGAATTCAGATGACTGAGCCTCACCAATATCTCAAGAATAGTGAATTCTTTTTTTTGTTGTTTGTTATTTATTTTTGAGAGACCGAGACAGCGTGAGCAGGAAAGAATCAGAGACAGAGGGAGACACAGAATCTGAAGACAGGCTCCAGGCTCTGAGCTGTCACCACAGAGCCTGATGTGGAGCTTGAACCCATGAACGGTGAGATCATGACCTGAGCTGAAGTCAGACGCTCAACTGACTGAGCCATCCAGGCACCCCATCTTTTTTTTTTTTTTAATTAGTCTAAAAAGACATTAAAAGGGATTAGAAAGAGACAAGCAGAGCAAAACAGAGGGTATTCCTCCAAGGCACACTTACAGGACAGGGTGGGGCAAAGGGCATTACCTTTGGGGTTTTGATGACAAAATTTGATTTCTCTTGATGTGGTTTCAGTTGAGACGTTAACACTGCCTCTGCAACCTATTAAAAAAAGAAATATGAGATGTGCTCCTCTTAAGACTGGCCAGACCTGTGACACTTCTGGCCCCATGTCCAGGCCTACAAAGACATTTGGCCCTGAGCAACAGGCAGACTGAATGGTTTTATCTACTCCAATATCAGCCTCATTCTAAAACATATATTGTATTTGTTTTACATATGTAATACATATCATAGTTGTTGTTTTTAAATGTGAAAGCTTAAGGACCCAAGAACAATGAAGGCACAGAACAACCCACCACTACCACCCCCAACTAAGAGTAGGGATTAGAATAATCTACAATTCTCAATTCCTACTCGAAGAGCAAAACAATGAATTTTTAATAAGATAGCAGCGGTAACTAGGCTTGGAGACATGGAAAAAGTAACCCGAAGATAGAAAAGAACCAGCCCAAAACACAGAAAGTGCCTATAGACGGAACAGGAATGGATATCCAAATTGAACTAAAAAAAACCAGATTGGTAGGATCTGTGACTGAAAATTAATAACAAGACCTGAACCCTGTTATTTATGATAGCACAAAGCCTCTGCTAGGGTCTTTCCCAAAATGAAAGAGAATTGGTGATTTTGTTTATTGGCATCAGGCTATATGCCTCTTCCTGAAATAGGGTGTAGTAGTTCCATATTTTGGCGGATTCTATCCTCCAAAGAAGGACAGTTCAAGTCCCCAATCCTTCCTCTGCAATTCCAAAATCCAAAACCTCTAAAAATCGAAAAAAAAATTTTTTTTTGTTTGTTTGTTTTGGAAAGGGGGAAGGTTGCTCATTTTGAAGCAAATTTTAATGTGAATTCAGTCCACTTACGGGCTTCAGTCATCTCACTTAATCGGAATAATCATATACTTCAGTTAAGAACGTGTTTGACCCCAAGAAGTTCACATAAGGGTTTGAGGACCTATATTACAAATGCTCCCGTACTATGTATCCGTAGATAAGTCATTTAACCTAGCTTACTATTTCCTCAACTGTAAAATGGAAATAATCCCAACCTCTCAAGACTGCTATGATAATCAAATGACAAAGCATCTAAAACACTTAGCTCAGTACTCGTAAATTACTTTTAAAAACCCCGATAGTACTAATGGAGGGCAGGCCACGAATCCCTGCATCGGATCTGGAGATCTGCCCCGACAGACCACTCAGCCTGGCTCACCTGGCTATGAACATGGACCTCCCTGATGCACACAGCACGGGGGGGGCGAAGAAGCTGGCCAAACAGTGAAGTCCAAGCCCTCATATGCAGGAGTCCGAATGGGGGCATCGCGTAGCAGGAAAACCGCCTTTCCGAGACAAGAGCCAAAACCTAGGAACGAAGTCGGTCGAACCCAGTGAGGGTGCATAGCTTTGCAGAGAGGAGCCCTAGCATCCTGGAAAAGAGAACACTTCCGCACCTTCCAAATCCTGCAGCCTGGCTCCGGACCTCTCAGAATCAGTCCCAGTTTCCGTACTTCCTGTGCTAGCCGGAAGTGGTTATTATGTTCGGAGGAGGCTCTCTAGGCGTGCGGGCCGGTGACTCGATAGCCGGAAGTTATCCGAGTGGAGGCTGCGGCAAGCGCCGGGACCTAGAGAACCGTCAAAGCTAGTTGGCAGAAGTATGGCAGAACGTGCAGCACTGGAAGAGCTAGTGCGACTTCAGGGAGAGCGCGTGCGGGGCCTCAAGCAGCAGAAGGCCAGCGCTGAGCAGGTGCGACCCAGGTGGCAGGGGAGAAGGCAAAGTAGGGCCAGGGAGGACAGACAGCTGGGTGGTCTGCATAGAGGAAAAAGATGTGGGAAGGGGGACCGGACCGGTGGGGAGAAGCAGGGCCTGGTTGGGGAGGTGGCCGGGGTAGGACGAGAGAAGCAAAGCTGGGCCTGGAGAGCGAGATCTTCCCCAGATTCTGATGAGGGAGGGATACTTCATGAATGAATGGCTGAAGAGGGAAGGGAGTGTCAGAGTGATAGACCAGCATCTACTTTACCTCCACAGATCGAAGAGGAAGTGGCAAAACTACTAAAACTGAAGGCACAGCTGGGCCCTGATGAAGGGAAACAGAAGTTTGTGCTCAAGACCCCCAAGGTAAATATAATTCCTTTGGAGAGCCTCTGAGAGGGCCCCTTAATTCCACTCCCAATGGTGGATGTGCTTGTTTCCCTGAACAGTTGCTCTGGGCGGTGGGCTGAATTGGAGCCTGAGTCATTCTGGGATAGCAAAGTGATGGCAGAAACTAGGTCAGCTGGTTGCTTAGGGGAGTATGCCAGCTACTGCTACTCCTTCTTTCATTGAGCAAATATTTATTGAGTGCATACTATGTGCCTAGCTCTGTAGGAAGCAGTGAGCATATACCCTGGTGACCAATATAGCCTGCCCTCATGGAGCTTCCTTATGAAGGAAACAGACTTAGGACAAATAATCCCACTCTTGAATATGTAATTATAAATTGTAATAAATGATAGAAAGAAATAACAAGAATTCTCTGAGAAAAATAAGAGAGAACTAGAGTCTGAAGAAGCCTCCCTGAAGAAGTGATGGTGTCACTGACATGACACATAAATGGGACGTAGCCAGAGGAGTATGGAAATCCTGAAGGAGAAAAGATCCCTGGTAGTTTCCAGGAACTAGAAAAATACCTGTATGTGAGTAGAACCAAATTCAGAGGGAGATTAGGGTGGACTGGAATGAGGCTGGTTAGTAGCCCAGCTTTAAGGATTTCAGTTCAGAGGCCACTCTGTAAGTTCTGTAAACATAACTACCATTTATCTTTGGTACTTCTTATATATCTCTATTATTGCATTTCTTACTGTCTTTTAGTTATTCACATGGTTTATTTACTCTGAGAAGCTGGGACTAGGTGTCTGGAACTGAATAGATATTTAATAAATGTGTGTGAAATTGGATTCCAAAGGAGGGGGCTCTTCCTTATGTTGAGGTGTCACCTTTTAAGGCTAATTCTTCGGGCTCCTCAATTCATTGAGCTATTCCTTTCCACACACAACTAGTTTCAGAGGTTAAAGAGACAATGTAAAATCACAAAGCAGTGATTATCAATAATTATCCATTCTATATGGTGAAAAGATTAATGGGGAATTTGTGATCCATCAGGCTGGTGTCACTTAAACCCAACTTCAGGCTTAACATCACTAAAAGTAGGACAGCCAGACATTAGGTTGGCAATAAGCAGTGTGCCAGCTGCATCACAACAATAAGATGTGATGCAATAAGCAGTACGTAGCACCACCTATGAAGTATTCTTGCCAAGAAAAATTGAACCTAAATCTAATCAGGTCTTCTGACCTAACTACCAGTTTACCAGAAATAAGTGAAATGGAGGAATATGTTAAGTGGTGGTGGGGGAAGAGATGTGGGGGCTTCCTAGTGGTGGGGGGAGAGGTGTGGGGGCTCCCTGGTGGTGGAGGGAGAGGTGTGGGGGCTTCCTGGTGGTGACACATTGAATATATTGTTAATAATATCTAGAATATGAAAAGTTCTTTAAGACAAGTGTTTCAATTTTCTCAATAAATGACCTTTTTTATTTTTTATTTTTTTTTTAATTTTTTTTTATTTTTTTTTAATATAACACAATTTATTTTTTTAACATGTGCAATTATTTTCCGTCATTTACAATACAGTAGTTACAATGACACTCCAAACAGAAAAGCAACGTAAAAAATCAAAACCCCCACTTCTATTTCCTGTAATTAGGCTTATACAGAAATTAATAGGTTAAGTACCAACTAGTTAATCACCTAATTTCACAGCT
>PISW01008187.1:0-77365 GCA_004023785.1 Mungos mungo
CGGGTCATGATCCCAAGGTCGTGGGTTCAAGCCCCACATGGGGCTCTGCACTGAGCGTGGAGCCTACTTGGAATTCTCTCTGTCTACTTCTCTCCCCTGCTTGTTCTCTCTGTATCTCTCTCTCTCTCCCTCTCTCTCTAAAATAATAACTTTTAATTTTAAAAAGGCAGCCTACATAATAGGAGGAAAAAGAACTGCCATATGATTCAGCAATCCCATTTCTGTGTATAAACCAGAGGAAATAAAAACAGGATATCCAGATATCCTATACTCCCATGTTTACTGCAGCATTAGTCACAACAGCCCAGATAGGGACACAACCTAAGTGCCTGTCAACAAATGAATGAATAAAGAAGATGTGGTATGTATATATACAATTTTGTAAATTGTTTATGCTAAGTAAAATAAGGCAGACAGAAAGGGAAATACTGTATATCACTTATATGTAGCATCTAAAAGAGCCAGACTCAGGAGCATCTGGGTGGCTCTATTGATTAAGTGTCTGACTTTGGCTCAGGTCATGATCTCACTGTTCCCGAGTTTGACCCCTACATCAGACTCTGTGCTGACAGCTCAGAGCCTGGAGCCTGTTCTGGATTCTCTCTCTCTCTCTCTCTCTCTCTCTCTGTCTTTCTCTCTCTCTCTCTCTGTCTTTCTCTCTCTCTCTCTCTGCCCCTCCCCAATTCATGCTCTGTCTCTCCCTCTAAAAAATAAGTAAACATTTAAAAAAAAATTTAAGGGCCAAACTCATAAAAAACAGAGTAAAATAGTGTTTGCCAGGGCCTGGAGGTTGGGGGAGAAGGAAAGATGTTTTCTAAGTGCAAACTTGTAGCTAGTAGACTAGTCCTAGAGATCTAATGCACAGTATAGTGAATGTAGACAGTAACATAATCATCAAAAGTGCTAAGAGACTAGATCTTAGTCACTCCCACTATGAAAAAGAAATAGTGATTGCGTAACATGATACACGTGTAAGTTTTCACTTCAATGGCAACCATATTGCCATTTATATAAATGTATCATATCAGCATGCTGTATACCTTAGGTTTACACAATGATACATGTTAAATATAATTCAATTTTTTGAAAAGGTTAATTTACTCTTACATGTAAATCACACAGCATAGTGTCTGGCACATGATGAGTTACTTAACTATAATCAGTAACACAAGTATCTCTCTCTAGCCAAATCTATTTTGTTCCTGAATTTGGATAGCAAGGAATTTATCAGAAAATTTATCTTAACATACTCAAATTCCTAGTTACAGACAGCAGGGGTTTGGATAATAAGGGCTATCTGTATTTATCTAGTACTTAGTAGGTGCCAGGCTCTATTCCAAGTATTGCACATGTAATAACCCATTTCTTTCTCACAGTAGTTGGTATCAGACCATGATAATTATAACCCCATTTTTCCAAATGCAGAAACCGAAGGACAGAAAAAACAAAAAAGAAGCTGCTTCTTTTGGTGACTGGAACATAAATTTGGAGAATGGGAGTTTGTTTCAAGTCTACAAAATAGCAGTTCAGTTCTCCCTCTTGTATCCATTTCAGATACCCTCAAAAGAAGGCCAATTAGATTGTCCCTATTAGATTTATGCAACAGCAGCTCAGACACCTCTGGCTGATTTAGGGAGTGACTGCCGTTAGTCAGTTTCTAGTCTCTGGTCCACCCCACAGTTCGCGCGTGACAGTTTACAAAGAGGGGATTGTGGAGTTACATGCTTGCTGGACGTTCCGGTGGTCGGCCTGTCTAGCAGCATGAGGACAAAAGAACCACTTCAGGAGGATAGCAGTCATCAGTGCTTGTGGATTTGCCAGTGCTGAGGAGCAATAGACAGAATAGCCTGACAAATCCATCTAAATAGCAGGTGCCTCTTGATGAGAATGGTCTTGAGCTCGGTGGGTTTCAAGGAGATAAAGAAAAAGGCTGGCAGGGCTCATCCAGACAGCATTTAGTCCTTCCTGGCCAAGTTCTGCAGTGGTTATTAGCTTCTCCCCAGATTACCTCTGCCACCAGTTATGTGATATTTTTCTCCGTCTGGAGGAATTGTCCTTTTACATTTAAAAAATTTTTATTTTGACATAATATCACTTAGAGAACAGTGGAAGAATAGTACACATTGGTTTTGCTTTTGGGATGACTTTAAGTGTGCCTTCAGGGCACAGTATTTACGGGTCATCTGTGTGGTAGTGGGAACAACAAAAACATCTTTTTTTTTTATTCTCTTTTTTTTTTTTCAATTTATTTTTTGAGAGAGAGAGAGAGAGAGAGAGAGAGAGAGAGAGAGAGAGAGAGACAGTGCGAGCAGGGGAGGATCAGAGAGAGAGGCGGAGATATAGAATCCGAAGCAGGCTCCAGGCTCTGAGCTAGCTGTCAGCACAGAGCCCGACATGGGGCTCAAACCGACCCACGAATGGTGAGATCATGACCTGAGCTGAAGCCAGACGCTTAACCAACTGAGCCACCCAGGCGCCCCACAACAAAAACACCTTTAAGTTCCACCATTGCTTATGTTCATATTTCATGGCACTTTCTCTGTGTGTCACACTACTGTTTAAGGAAGAGTTGGGTCTGCCTCCATCAGTAGCTCATCTAATTTTGGGGGCTAACAGTTTTCAGAATCTTAAGTTCATTCTGTCCCTAATTAGGAGCCTGTTAATCTTCCTGATGCAAAGTATACAGTTATTTGCCAAATGCAGAGCTCTTGAGAAAATGTCTCGAGAGAGATAAAGCATTTCAAGTTGTTAACTGGTAAGCAGATTAGAAGGGTTAAGTATGAAAGGGAATACTTAGTCATGTATTCTACTAAAGTAAAATAAAGAGACTCCGAATTTTACCCTAAAACACCTTGCCTACTCCTCACTCCTCAGTTCAAAGACATCTTAATTTGGCCAGCAATACAAGAGCCACATCATCCAGACGTTCTGGGCACTTTCTCTAAGAACACTTCTATCTTTTCTTTAAGATGTTTGATTCCTTACGGTATCATTTTTAGGAATTCTTAAATGTGTATTCTTTTGTTTTCTCTCTATTTCAAGTGACTGAAGTCTGATAGATTTGTGAAGGATTTTTTAATTTGGATTATAGCTTAGGGATATCGTGTGAACCATTGAATCAGAATATCTGGCTGGCCTCCAAGGCTGCAGAGAATTTCTCAGAGTTTTGTGTGTGTGTGTGTGTGTGTGTGTGTGTGTGTGTGTGTTTAAATGTGTCACTCTGGGGTGCCTGGGTGGCTCATTTGGTTAAGCATCCGACTTTAGTTCAGTTCATAATGTCATAGTTCCTGAGTTCCAGCCCTGCATCGGGCTCTATGCTCACAGCTCAGAGCCTGGAGCCTGCTTCGGATTCTGTCTTTCCATCTCTACCTCTCCCCCACTCACACTTTGTCTCTCTCTCTCTCAAAAATAAAATAAATGTTAAAAAAATAAGAAATGAGTATATCACTTTATATATACTGCCCAGTTAGAGTTCAAAGGCAGGGTATCAGTTGACTCTTAAGTAATAAAAAGGATACCTTTGCTATTTGCTGAGGACCACTGTAGGAGGCAATTTGATGTTACAATTATATATTTGGTGCTACTAAATTATACTCACAAGTCTAGGTAGGAAGTACAGTCTAAATTTTAAAAACAAGCAAATGGTGGCGCCTAGGTGGCCCAGAGCATCTGACTCTTGATTTTGGTGCAAGTCATGATCTTGTGGTTTGTGAGTTTGAGCCCTGCATTGGCCTCTGCACTGACAGTGTGGAGCTAGCTTGGGATTCTCCCCCACCCCCACCCCCCCGTCTCTCTCTGTTTCTCTCCCCCTCTCCCTCTCCCTCTCTCACTCTCTCTCCCTCCCTCTCTCTTTGCCCCTCCCCCACTTACACTCTCACACTTTCTCAAAAGAAATAAAAAATATTTTTAAAAATCTTTAAAAAAATAATTAAAAATAAAAACAAGCATGATGGCAATATATCGTTTTGCTCAATAAACTTGGCTTGAGCACTAAACAATGCCATGCTCTCTGCTAGCTACTCACACCACGAAGAGGAAAAGGCAAGGCCTTTGTTCTCAAGATGCTCGGAATTTTATTTAATTTTGAGAGACAGACAGACAGAGCATGAGTGGGAGGAAGGGCAGAGAGAGAGGAGACACAGAATCTGAAGCAGGCTCCAGGCTCTGAGCTGTCAGCACAGAGCCCCACATGAGGTTCAAACCTACGACCATGAGATCATGACCTGAGCTGAATGAAGGCAGACGCTTAACCGATTGAGCCACCCAGGTACCCCAAGATGCTGCAAGACAGAGAAGTAGTCGTTTATTGTACCTGTGATTCTAATGGCCGTAGAAGAGCCACAGCACCAGTCACTCAGCTGGCGTTCAGTTTTCTAGCCCACGCCAGGCCTACCAGTCCGAATCTCAGAGATGGGACCTAAGAATCTCTATTATTACAGCCAACCTTGGTTCTCGTTGATGAGCCAGGCCTAGGAACCACTGCTCCCAGGTAAGATTTCTCTACACACCAGACAACCAGTCTGCCCCTTCCTCTGGACCTTGTGAAGCTGCGTCTCTAGTGGCATCCTCCTCAGATTAGCCTTGGGCTAAGGCCAGAAGACAGGGAGAGGTGGGAGCAAGTCCTTCTACGCACCCACCGAGAGGGCTCTGGCTCCTGAGGGAGCTGAGGGGGCTCCCTCACAGGCATCCAAACGTGCCACCAGGGTGTGAAAATGTAAGTTCACATCACGCACTCTGAGAGTTTCCATTCTTTCTAGATGCTCCATATGAGCTGCCCTGGCCTATGTCTTGTTCTTTCTTGTTACCCTTCATTGAGTCAATATAGAGTCAAAGGTGATTGGTCAACTTTATCAATCTTATTTTTTAATAATTTTGTAATATGTATTCATGGATTGTGGACATATCATAAATATATTTTTATTTTGTATAGTTTTGTGAGGCTTTTTACCCCACTTTTTGGGTGCTAAATAGTTTTTCTTTAATTGGGGCTCTATTCTAAAAGTGTTGGATAAAAAAAAAATTAAAAAAATAAAATAAAAGTGTTGGATAAGCTAGATATGTGAGTATTACATCACAGTTGATTTTTTGGCCCGATTCTTTGGATGAGGAAACCACTCAGACATTGGAGTAGTTTTTGCTACAGCCAAAGGATCTAGAGCTCAGTAGAGAGATTTGCCAGACATCACTCAGGGGAGGCTGACTGCTCTAGCAGATAGTGGTTTAACGTAATCTGAGGTTGTGTCTTGCTCACCGATGTGTGGAAGAGGAGTTGTTCTAGCCCATGAGATCATTCAGGGACCCTGGCCCCTTCGTCACAGAGCTCTTTAGCCTTCAGGACTGGTCCTCAAGTGTTCTCAGTGGTGTAATGTTCCCAAGGTTCATCCAGGCTGTGGCATGTACCACCCATAGCTTCCTATTCATGGCCTCATAGTTTTCCACTATATGAATATCCCACAGTTTGTTTATCCGTTCACCAGTTGATGGAAATTTGGGCTGTTTCCACTTTTTGGTTATGATGAACAGTGCTGCTAAGAAGATTCACGTACCAGTTTTTTATGTGGATATATGTTTTCATTGCTCTTGGGTATGTAATAGGAGAGATCACTTGGTCATATGTTAACAATAAGTTTTTAAGGAACCATCAAACCTTTGCCATGTCACTGCACCATTTCACAGTCCCTCAAGCAGTGTAGAAGGATTCCAATGTCTCTATATCCTTGCCAGCATTTGTTGCTGTCTTTGTGATTGTAACAATTTAGTGTGTCTTTAGTGTCTCGCCTGTGGTCTTGATTAGGTCTTTCCCTAATGACTGATGATACTGAGCCTCTTTTCATGTGCTTATTGGCCATTTGTGTATCTTCATTAGAGAAACATCTATTCAAATCCTTTGCCCATTTTTTTAAACTAGATTATTTGCCTCTATTTTTATTTATTCTTAACTTTTTTTAAGAGTTATTTGTGTATTCTGGATAGAAGTCCTTTCTTGGCTGTATGATATGCAAATAATTTCATTGCGTGGGTTTTTTTCTCTCCTTTGATGGCATTCTTTGAAGCACAAAGTTGTTAATTTTGCTGAAGTCCATTTCATCTATTTTGTCTTTTTTTGCTTCTGCTTTCGGTGTCATGTCTGCCACAGGTTGTTTTACAGCTTGAAAGCGACGAAGGCTTTCTGTAGAGGGAGGGTGTGGTTTCTCTGGCAGCGTGGATCTCCTGGGATCCCAGCCCTCTCATCCCTTTGCTTCCAGACAAATGCCGTGCTATATCCAGACTTCTTTTCTTCACAGATTTCTCGTCTGGCTTGCTGGGCTTTTGTTTTCTTTCCTTCTTTGCCTTTGTCTTAGTGTGGGCTGCTATAACAAAATACCATGGACTGGTGGCTTAAACAGCAGACATTTATTTCTCACAGTTCTGGAAGCTGGAAAGTACAAGATCAAGGCACTGACAGATTCAGTTCCTAGCGAGGACCCTCTTCCCGGCTCGTAAACAGCTGCCTTCTTGCTGTGTGCTCACAAGCTCTTTCCTTGGTGTGTGTGCCTGTGCAGGTATGTGTCTATAGGAGAGAGAGAGAGAGAGAGAGAGACCGAGCGAGCTCTGGCCTCTCCTCCTCTTCACATGAGGACATTAATCCCCTTATGGGAGCATTAGCTTCATGAGCTCATCCATAACTAATTACCTTCCTAAGGCCCCAACTCATCATATTATCACAGTGCTGGTTAAGGGCTTCAACATGTGGATTTGGGGGAATCACAAATTTCAGTCCATTATAGCCTCCTTTTTTTTTTATTGTGGTAAAGAAAAATGCATAACATAAAATTTACCATCCTAATTATTTCTAAGTGTACAGTTCAGTGATGTTAAGTATATTAATATTCACATTGTTGTATAACTAATCTTTAGAACCCTTTTCACCTTGCAGAACTAGAACTCTTTACCCATTAAACATCAGCTCCCCATTTTGCCTTCTCCCTCGTCCCTGGAAATAACCATTTTACTTTCTGTCCCTATAAATTTGACTACTCTAGAAATCCCATAGAAGTAGATTCACAGCATACTTATCTTTTGTGACTGACTTATTTCACTTTGTATGATGTCCTCAAGGTTTGTCCCTCTTGTAGTAAGTAGCAGGACTTCCTTTCTTTTCATGATTGACTAATACTTCAGTGTGTGTGTATACACACTGTGTGTGGGGAGGGGGGGGTTGCTTCCACCTCTGGGCCGCTGTGAATAGTATTGCTGTGAGCATGAGTGTGGCCTCCATCCTCTTTTATTCAGCCTAATGGTGGCTGCCTTGAGGCGGTCTGTAACTGAAGGCTTTCCCCTTAAACTGGGTCATTTTGTACCTGGGAGAATTTGCTGGGGCTCTGTTGTTCAAAGCCCTTTTAAGCCTTGCTCTTACTTTCTGTGGTCTAGAAACCATTGTGTTTTCCAGCCTTTCAAAACTTCACATTTCTGAGCTACCTGTTCTCTTCATTACTCCTTGAAAACTGGTCAGTTCTTTCCTGTGCTCATCTCTTTACTGCAATATTTTGCCAAAGGAAGTTTTTCTTGCTTATGTCATACTCTCATGTGGGTTGATGGTGGGGTGCTCTGCTCTACACACTCATCCAGGGCCCCGCTCCATCCCTCAGGTGGCTCGCTGACTCTGGGGCCTTAGCCTGGTAGATGCTGGCAGAGGGAGAGGATGAGGAGGGTTGCACAGGAACGTAGGTGCCTGACGCAGAAATGGCACATATTCTTCTACCCCCATTCCATTGACAAGACTTATTTATTACCACAGTCCTACTCAGCCGTAAAAGAGGGTGGGAAACATGGTCTGGCTCTGTGCCTGGGGCAAAGGGCAAACAAGGTTTGGTGAACACACAGCAGCCAGTCCCACAGGCGAGAACTGAACTTACGGGAACCAGTGTATCAGTGGTGGTGAAAGCCATGAGTGGAGATGGGGATCACCCCATAAAGGATGTGATGAGAGTACTGGAGAGCATTGCAAAATCAAGGGCACTTTCTGGAAGGCCTGTAATAGGACAAACCTTAGAATAGAAAAGTTACCACTGTATTTTTAGGAAAGCAAACACATGTGGTTTAAAAATGGAAAAGTAGGGGCACCTGGGTGGCTCAGTCAGTTAAGCATCCAAATTTGGCTCAGGTCATGATCTCACAGTCTGTGGGTTTGAGCCCCATGTCAGGCTCTGTGCTGACAGCTCAAGGCCTGGAGCCTGCTTCCGATTCTGTGTCTCCCTCTCTCTCTGCCCCTCCCCTGCTCACATTCTCTCCCTCTTTATTTTGAAAATAAATCAACATTAAAAAAAATTTTTTTTAATGGAAAAGTAGTTTTTTCAGAAACTGGAATGTTTTCACTCCTTGGAATTAATGTAGGAAAAAAACATATTAGAATGATTATTTTAGGACTGTTGAAGCCTGTGAGTATAAAATGGCCCTGAGTTTTAGAAATATGGAGCTAAGTAAAGGTTTATTTTTTGTCTGTCATGTATTTCATGAATGGTTTTTGCGCATTTAATATGTGACAGGCATGTGGGCATGGTAACCGTAAGTCACAGCCCTTCAGCGAGGTTCAAATCAAGTAGTAAAAAGGTAAGACACGTCAATGAATGCCTAAACCATCAGGCAGATTCTTTAAGACCACACAGGATGGGGCTCCTGGGAGCCTCAGTCAGTTCAGCGTCCAACTCTCGGTTTCAGCTCAGGTCCTGATCTTGTGGTTCATGAGCTTGAGCTTCATGTCAGGCTCTATGCTGGCAGCATGGAACCTGCTTTGGATTCTCCATCTCTCTCTCCTCTCCGTGTGCACATGTGCTCTCTTTCTCTCTCCCTTTCAAAAATAAAAATAGATGCATGCATGCACACACACACACACACACACAAACATTTAAAGACCACACAGGAACTGTTTAAGATGTCACACCTGGGTGGCAGTCTACAGGTTAAAGAGCACTGTTTTTGGAGCTAAGCAAGTCTGGGTTTGAAAGAGAGCTCAGCTCTGCTGCTGTCACCTATGGGGGAGTTACTAACATCCTTCAACTTCTATTTTCCTTATTCTAAGTTGGTGATATGTAATCTTACCTCTTAGGTTTTTGTGAATATTAGGGATAGTGTGTATACATAAAGCCTAGCACAGTGCTTGGTATTACAAATATGGTAGTTACCTTTATTATTGTTGTTGAAGAAGGTGGAGGTCATACAGGATTGCAAAAATGATTGTTACCTTATACTAATCCGTGAGTTCATTCATTCAGTAGTTATTTAGTGAGCCATTGCTATGCACGAAGTGCGTAGGATTAGACTGTGTGTGTGTGTGTGTGTGTGTGTGTGTCTGTGTGTCTGTGTGTCTGTGTTTTACCAAAGCCTCCTTTGGTTTTAATGCAGCAGTGTTTGTACCACAGATCTGCAACCACCCGGTGTGTATACAGCCTTCCCTGTTTCAAATGACCAGAAACCACTCCTCTGTTTTCCATCACTCACATTTCCACTAACTGTCCATCAGGCAGCCTATTTTCTTCACAGAGATTTTGTCCTTAACCCCCTTTCTTAAGCCTATTTGTTTCTTTTTTCCCCCCAGTTACCTCAGGAATAATTCACCACCTTCTTTCTGTCTTTACTTGTTCATTTCCCTTCTCACATCATGGATAGCTTTAAAATTATACACCTCACAGATATGCAGATATCTCCAGAGAGGTGTCTCTTTGCCGATGCTAACGCTGACACGGACGCCATCATCCGTGGCTCACGTATTGTCTGGCAGGCGCCATGTAGAGCCTCTCCCTCCTGCAGCAGTTCTGTTGGAAACTAACTGAAGGAAGGACCACTGTATACCTTCCTGATTTGTCATTACAGTCCTCTGCACACAGGAAATGCCTTATAAATATTTGTAGGTCACAGAGAGGAAGAACAGGCAGTTTTACCTCATATCGAAAATATTTTTTTGAAGATCACTTTACATGCAGTTATATTTTTTTCATTGCCAGTAGCCAGTATTTCAGTAATACTCCTTTTCCATGATAAGTGCAAACAGCCTCACTCCAGTATGGATTAAATGTGCTTTGTGAGATTAGTTAGAAACAATGTACTATGTTTTGTTTTTTGGGTTTTTTTTTTCTTTTGCAAACTGGGTTCCACAAAGCCTAAACAACTGCCTTCACAAAGCCATTTTGGCACATAACACTATTCAGAATTTTTCCCTTTCAGTAATTAAAAAAATGTTTATTTTGAGAGAGAGAAGGAGAAAGTGAGCAGTGGAGGGGCAGAGAGAGAATCCCAAACAGGCTCTGCACTGTCAGCACAGAGCCTGATGCAGGCCTTGAACTCCCAAACCGCTACATCATGACCTGAGCCGAAATCAAGGTTGGGATGCTTAACCAACTGAGCCACCCAGGTGCCCCCCTTTCAGTAAAATTTTAAAAAGGATTTCATTTTAAAGGGGTAGTTAGTGCCTTGTTTGTGTTTCTCCTTAATGAGTATCTTCTTGTGCCATTTACTCCAAGTAAGGATTCTTAAACTTTTTCAGTCTCATGAGCTGGCCCCTAGAGCCAACTGGAAATAGATCAGAGATGAACAAATGTAGCCCACGTTTGCTGATGTCACAGGGCTGTGGCTGCTGAGAGGCAGATACGTCGCTATAACTAAAAATGGTCTTTGAATGGAGAGCATACACATTTACAGGGAAAAAAGAACCTACATTTGTTATTGTTAATGAATATGCCATGCTATTTGGAGGACTTGCCCATCAATAAGTTTAAAACAATATCTGAGTTGTCATATCCATATCTATGGCTCCACTGCTCTTTTCAGGACGTGTGTGCCTCTTCCTAGACCAGTGCTCTGATCTTCTCCATGTGTCCTGTCCACAGGTTTTCCCCATCTAGCCTGCCCACTGCGCCCAGACCTCCTCAATCTTCCCTTCACTACTGCTCCTCAAAAATGTGATGCTTTTCATGTTTGTTAGCTATCTATATGTCTTCTTTGGAAAAATAACTATTCCAGTCCTCTGCCCATTTTTAAATAGGATTGTTTGGTATTTTTGGTGTTCGTTTGTATAAGGTCTTTATATATTTTAGATATTAACCCCTGATGGATTTATCACTCATAAATATCTTCTCTCATGCAGTAGGTTGTCTTTTTGTTTTCTTAATGGTTTCCTTTGCTGTGCAGAAGCTTTTAATTTTGATGTAGTCCCAATACTTTATTTTTGCTTTCTTTTCCCTTGCCTTAGGAGACTTATCTAGAAAATTATTGCTGTGGCTGATGTCAGAGAAATTACTGCCTGTGTTCTCTTCTAGGACTTTTATGATTTCAGGTCTCTTGTTTAGGTCATTAATGCATTTTATTTTTGTGCATGATACTAGAAAGTAGTCTGGTTTCATTCTTTTACATGTAGCTGTCCAGTTTTCCCAGCACCATTTATTAAAAAATGTGTCTTTCCCCATTGTATATTCTTGCCTCCTTTGTCATAGATTAATTGACCATATAATCGTGGGTTTATTTCTGGAGTCTCTCTTCTGTTCTCTTGATTTATGTGTCTGTTTTTTTGCCAGTACCTTGTTGTTTTGATTACTACAGCTTTGTAGTATATTTTGAAATCTAGAATTGTGATACCTCCAACTTTGTGCTTCTTTCTTAGGATTGTTTTGACTGTTTGGAGTCTTCTGTGATTCCATATAAATTTTAGTATTATTTATTCTAGTTCTGTGAAAAATACTGTTGGTATTTTGATAGGGATTGCATTGAATTTGTAGATTGCTTTGGGTAGTATGAACATTTTAGCAATATTTATTCTTCCAACCCGTGAGCATGGAATATCTTTTCATTTGTTTGTGTCATCTTCAATATTTTTTTATAGTTTTTAGAGTATAGGTCTTTTACCTCTTTGGTAATGTTTATTCTTATGTATTTTATTCTTTCTGGTACAACTGTAAATAGTGTTGTTTTTCTTTACATTTCTCTTTCTGCAACTTTGTTGCTAGTATATGGAAAAGCCACAAATATCTTGGTATTAATTTTGTAGACTGCCACCTTACTGAATTTGTTACTTCTAGTAGGTTTTTTGGTGAATTCTTTAGGATTTTCTGGATCTGAATAGACATTTTTCCAAAGAAGATCTATAGACGGCCAACAGACACATAAAAAGATGCTCAACATCACTAATTATCAGGGAAATGCACATCAGAGCAATAATGGGATATTACCTGTTTAAATGGCTAAAATCAAAAAGACAAGAAACAACAAATGGTTGAGGAGGGGGGCAAGATGGTGGAGAAGCAGGGAGCTCTGTAATTTTCACTAGCCCGCATCTATCAAACTAAGAAGGACTGAAGCCACACTACTCTGATCTGCAAGAGTAGGAGGAAAAGACATAGAATTCACAAAGAAGACAGGTTCATAGGTGCGTGAGTGAATGAGAACCTGGGGAATATAAAAATAGGCCAGGCTTGGAGGGAGCCTCCCCGTCCCACACAGAGCCACAGAGAGACGAGGGGAAGAGAAAGAGAGGCTGAAAACGCTCATAGAACTGTCTCTAAAGAAGAGAAAAACCTTGGCCCGGACAGAGAGGGACCCTATCATCCCTATCATCCTATCTATAACTGCAGGGCATGGGGGGAGATATCCATCCCCTTTAGCTGGCACATTTTTCTTGGGCTCAGTGCCCCAATCCCAGGTGGCACCAGAAGAAACTGCTCCCCTACACCCTCTACTCAATCTCCAGCACCTGCCTGTGGGAGTACAGCTCATCTCGGGCAGTATCATTAAAGTGCGTGGACTAGGATTTAGAAACGAGGTGGGGCTTGGAAAATATAACTTGGTCCACCCCCGGCTTAGGGAGATCAGACCCAAAAGAGTGGGTTGCAATGCTTCGTTTGAGAAAGGATTGAGGCACTGCCATTCTTGACCCCACAACCACCAAGGCATGGCCTCCAGGAGCAGCCAGCTGACCTCAGTGGAGGGGAGACCACCTACACCAAGCCACACCCATCCATGCTGGAGAGCTACCTTGTTTTTTTTCTTTTGCTCCTTTTTCCCCCAGAGCCAGGGAAAGACCAACATTGTTGCCAACATGATTAGATCAATTCTTGCTAATCAGATATATTTTCCCTTATCTCATTCTTAGCTCTCCCCTCCGCTGGTTTTACGATTTTAGACTGTCCTTTGTCTTTTGTTGTTTTTGTTCCCTCCCCTTTTTTTTCCTTTTCTTTTCTTTTTTTCTTTCCCCTTTTGGTTTGCTTGTTTGTTTGATTTGTCTGTGCGTTTGCAGGCTTTTGTTTCCTGTGTGTTTGTCTGTTTTCCTTTTTAGGACTACCTCAAGAAACAAACCAAGGTACACATGGTGGAGAGTCCCAAATATCACCAAGTAGGGAAATAAAATAACCAAAGGCACAACAAAGGAAACCGAGAGACACCATTAGAAGAACACTTCCTGAACGGACAGGTCCTGGACAGTCAATAAGCCTCCTTTAAAAGCAATACTAACAGGTGCAGAGTGCATAACAAGCTTCTAAAACTGACAAGAGACAGAAAGCTAGCCAAAATAACAAAAAGGAAGAACTCTCCTCTAAAGAAATTCCAGGAAGAAGTCACAGCCAAAGAACTCCTCAAAACAGATATAAGCAACATAATGGAGAAGAATTTAGAACAATTGTCATAAAATCAATAACTTGAAAAAAGCATGGAAGTCATCAGAGAAGCTATTGATACAAAGACTAGGGACCTTCAAAATAGCTGTGACAAGTTAATAAATGCTATAAACAAGGTGCATAATAAAATGGGGGCAGCCACTGCAAAGATTGAAGAGGCAGAGAGGAGACTAGGTGAAATAGAAGACTCAGTTATAGAAAAAGAAGATCTGAGAAAAAGAGAGAAATTGATCCAGGAGCATGAAAGGAGAATTTGAGAACTGAGTGATGCCATCAAACAGAACAATATCTGTATCATAGGAATTCCTGAAGAAGAAGAAAGAGAAAAAGGTCGTGAAGGGGTGCTTGATCAAATTATAGCCAAGAACTTCCCCAATCTGGGGAAGGAAATAGATATTGAAATCCAAGAGGCACAGAGAACTCCCCTCAGATGTAACTTGAATCTGCCTTCAGCACAACATGTCATAGTGAAACTGGCAAAATATAAGGATAAAGAGAGAATTCTGAAAGCAGCTATGGATAAAAAGGGAAACCTATCAGAATGGTTACAGACCTATCTACTGAAACTTGGCAGGCCAGAAAGGAATGGCAGGAAATCTTCAATGTGATGAACAGAAAAAATATGCAGCCAAGAATCCTTTATCCAGCAAGCCTGTCATTCAAAATAGAAGGAGAGATAAAGGTTTTCCCAAATAAACAAAAATTGAGAGAATTCATCTCCACCAAACCAGCCCTACAAGAAATCCTAAGAGGGACTCTATGAGGGAAATGTTGCAAGGAATACAAGGCACCAGAGACACCACTACAAGCACAAACCCTACAAAGAACACAATGAATCTAAACCCATACTTTTCAATAATAACACTGAATGTAAATGGACTAAATGCTCCAATCAAATGACATAGGGTAGCAGAATGGATAAAAAACCAAAATCCATCTATATGATGTCTACAAGAGACTCATTTTAGACCTGAGACACCTTCAGATTGAAAGTAAAGAGATGGAGAAATATCTACCATGCAACTGGAAGTCAAAAGAAAGCCATAGTACTTATATCGGACAAACTGGACTTTAAGGTAAAGGCACTAACAAAAGATGAAGGAGGACATTATATAATAATTACAGGGTCTCTACATCAGGAAGAGCTAACAATTATAAACATCTATGCACCAAATTTGGGAGCACCCAAATACCTAAAACAATGAATCACAAACAGAAACAATCTTATTGATAAGAATGTGCTAATGGCAGGGGATTTTAATACTCCACTTATAGCAATGGAGATCAACCAGACAGAAAATCACTAAAGAAACAATGGACCTGAATGACATATTGGAAATGATGGATTTGACAGATATGTTTAGAACTCTGCATCCTGAGGCTAGGGAATTCACTTTCTTCCCAAGTGCACATGGCACATTCTCCAAGATAGGTCACGTTCTGGGTCATAAAGAAGCCCTCCATAAATATAAACGAATTGAGATCAAAGCATGCACACTTTCAGATCACAATGCTATGAAACTTGAAATCAATCGTAGGAAAAAGTCTGGAAAACTTCTAAAAACATGGGGGTTAAAGACCACCCTACTAAAGAATGATTGGGTCAATCGGGCAACTAGAGAAGCAATTAAAAAATATATGGAAACAAATGAAAACAAAAATACAACAATCCAAAATCTCTTGGACACAGCAAAGGCAGTCCTAAGAGGAAAGTATATTGCAATCCAGGCCTATTTCAACAAACTAGAAAAAGCGCAAATTCAAAATCTAACAGAGCACCTACTGGAACTAGAAGGGGAGCAGCAAGAGCACCCCAAACCCAGAAGAAGAGAAATAATAAAGATCAGGGCAGAAAGAAACAACAAATGTTGATGAAGATATGGAGAAAAAGGAACACTCATGCACTGTTAGTGGGAATGTTAATTGGTTTACAGCTACTGTGGAAAACAGTATGGAAGTTCCTCAAAAAATTAAAAATAGAAATACCATAAAGTCTAGTAAGTCCACTGTGGGAAGACAAAAACACAAACTCAAAAAAGATATATGTACCCCTATGTTCACTGCAGCATTATTTACAATAGCCAAGACATGGGAGCAACCTAAGTGTTCATCAGTAGAAATATGGATATGGAAAATGTGTGTGTACATGCACATGTGCACATGCATGTGTGCACATACAGATACACACACACACATATACACACTGGAATATTACACAGCCATAAAAAAGGATGAGATCATGCCATTTGAGATAACATGGATGGACCTCGAGCATCTTATGCTGAGTGAAATAAGTCAGACTGAGAAAGACAAACACTATATGATATCACTCATAAATGAAATCTAAAAAGAAATAAAGAAAAAAGCAGAATCAAAACTATAAATACAAAGAACACACTGATGCCTGCCCAAGGGGAGAGGAATGGGAATTGGGCAAAATACATGAATGAGAGAGGGAATTAGTTCAGTTTGGGAGTAAGTCATGGTTCAATTATGGAATGATTATGCAAATAAAAAGCAGAGCATAAGGAATACAGTCAGTGATCTTGTATTAGTGATACAATGGGACAGATGATAAGCTACACTTGTGATGAACATAGCACAATGTATAAACTTGTCAAATAACTAAGTTATACCCCTGAAATTCATGTAACATTGTGTGTCAGCTCTGCTCAGAACAAACAAAAAACATGATGCTAATCAATCCTTATTTTTCCTGATTTCCTTTCCCTCCCTTCCCCTCCCCCATCCATCTTTCCCTCCCTCTTTCTGTGTCTGGCTGACTCTTGTTTCTTTCACTTTTAGAAAAATCAAAAGAAATGAGCACACAAGTTTTTGCCTTAACCAGTCAGCATTCTCCAAAGTCACCCTCGCCCTGACCTTCACAACCTTCACAAATATGTATATATAATCTCCACTTTAAAACGTCCGGATGTTGTGAAGGGCCCAGTTCAAAAGCTACTTTGTATTGTTTCTCTAATCTCTCTTCCAACCCAGAAATGGCTATATGTCATCTTTATTTCCCTTGGGAACTTTATCCTTCCAGAACTTACCATAGTCTGCCCTGTCTTACCATTACAGCTGGTAGATTACAAGCTCCTTAAGAACAGTATCCATGTTTAATTTAATTTTGTACACCTCTTAGCACCCAGAAGAGGGATCTACTCATAGCAGGGGCATAAGGAGTGTTTACTTAACAATAACTTCCCTTCAGCATAGGCTACTGTTAATGTACTTCCTTTGAACTTGGTCTTTGTGATACCTCCTTGTATCGTTCCATATTCTCTTTCACACAGTTTCTCTAGGTTTTCAAGGTACAAGATTTTCTTTTTATTAACAAGTTTAATTTTGCTTTTTATTTGAATCTCAACAGTCAGTGAATTTTACCCTCTCTTTTAATAGCCTCGTGTGCAAGCTGAACACAAGGACCACAATCCTGGCAGCAACTAACCCCAAAGGCCAGTATGACCCCCACGAGTCCGTGTCTGTGAACATCGCCCTTGGCAGCCCACTCTTAAGTCGATTTGATCTGATCCTGGTTTTGCTTGATACCAAGAATGAAGACTGGGATCGTATAATTTCCTCCTTTATCTTAGAAAACAAAGGTATGTGCTTTATCTTAGAAAACAAAGGTATGTGGAGATAAACCATTCACACTGATGGAGAAAAAGTAGATATAACCAAATGAAATTCTCTTTAAAGAAAATTAAGTAAATAACAAGTTACCCTACCTAACCAGCAATCGTGAGATGCTTAGACAGAAGGCAGCCAGAGGGGCCATTTAGTGTGCCCGGAATAATGAGCAGAAGGAAAGGGGCCTGCTATGATCGTTTAGTTAGTAAATATGTTCTTTGTGATTAAAAGAAGGCAACCTTATGATATATAGTTAACCATTCACCTCTTGAACACAAAGAAAACTGGACTGAATTATGAAATAGAAATCTCTAAATGTAAGCCTCTCTTTAAATTAAATTAGATTTACTCAAATACTCTGTATTACTATAGGGCAGACCAGAATTATTCTGGATAATTTTAGTACCTGTAGGAAGCTTACCTTTATTAAGCTTAGATCCTAAGGCTGCTTGTTCTTGAACTATGTGCCATGCAGAATCAGCTCTGGGTTACAGTGGCCACAAACCTGAAGGTTATCTTTTTTTAAAAGTGAGCACAAGAACATTATCAGAACCCTTAAAGTGAGATGTTCGCCTATTCTTAGACATTGCTGACCAAGCACCTGATATGTACAGGTTACCCTAGCAAATCAGAGAAGCTCTGGAGCATGGAAAAGATGAAAACCTACTTCTGCCTCATTCGGAATCTACAGCCCACACTTTCTGACGTGGGTAATCAGGTTCTTCTCCGGTACTACCAGATGCAGAGACAGAGTGATTCCCGGAACGCTGCCCGGACCACCATCCGCCTGTTGGAAAGCTTGATCCGATTAGCAGAAGGTTGATTTATTTCACAAATAATACTTCTGTTGGGTGCCCAGTATGTGCAAGGCATGGAGCTTGGCACCATGAATTCAAAGATGAATAAGAAGAATTTCTAAGGTGCTCATAGTTGCTTGAAAAGTAAAGGCTCTGAGCCATGAAACCTGCATTCTTCTGGGGACAGATCACGGGTATTGAGAAGTGTGTGGCGACATTAAGGAAGAGGACTCTTGGTGACACGATTCACTTAGAAAGTCTTATTTACTAGCGTTGGTTTCTCACTGGTAGTCTGTTAGCATTTGGGTGGAGTACTTTCTTGTCTCGAGTTGTTTCCTGTGTAGCATAGCTGGTTTCTTCTCACTAATTGCCATTCACAGCCTATCACTAACATGATAGACAGCCCGTCTCGAAGGCATGAGACTAACGTACATAGTACAACTGACATGCCTCTCAAGACTTTCCTCCTAGGGTCGCCTGGGTGGCTCAGTCAGTTAAACCCCTGACTGACTCAGGCCATGATCTCATGGTTAGTGAGTTCAAGCCCCGCATCAGCCTCTGTGCTGACAGCTCAGAACCTGCTTCAGATTCTATCTCCCTCTCTCTGTCCCTCCCGCATTTGCACTCTGTCTCTCTAAATAAATAAACTAGTAAGTAAATAAATAAATAAATAAACATCAAGACTCTTTTTCTAATACTGGCTTTTATATTTAGCCTTTAAAATAATTCTAAAAAAAGTTCCAGGTGAACTGACTGTATCATATAATGACAATATATACCTAACAAAAAGTTTTATAAAACAAATATACTTCACTTTGTTAAGGATTTATAGCTCATATTAAGACAAGAAGTATCCCAAATACAGGCTTGTGAGTTTGGTAGTTTTGAAAAGCTCACAGATAAAAAGAAGTGCCAGAGAAGAGAAATGAGTTTAATATTGTGTATTTCTATAATAGACTAGAAAATGAGCATTAATGGAGCACCTTAATGGGTGGGGCTCAGTTAAGTGTCTGACTCTTAGATTCAGCTCTGGTCATGATCTCACAGTTTGTGGGATTGAGTCCTGCATTGGGCTCTGTGCTGACAACATTTGGGATTCTCTCTCTCCCTGTCTTTAGGCCCCTCCCCCACTCACACACATGTACCTTCTCTGTCTCTCTCTCTCTCTCTCTCTCTCTCAAAGTAAATATTTTTAAACATGGAGATGAAAAGTTGTTGAATATTAAATTTATGCTTACATAATCCCTTTCCCTTTTTTTGTTGGAGCCCACAGCACTTCTCAAGTAAATTCCCAGAATTGCTATGGGCTGTGAAAGATTAGGCCCATTATTAGAGAAGCAACTTTAAAACTAGTTGAAATTAGACTTTTGTGGGGCCCTTGGGTGGCTCATTTGGTTAAGCGCCTGACTCTTGATTTCGGCTCAGGTCTTGATCTCAGAGTTGTGAGTTAAAGCCCCAAGTTGGGCTCCACGATGGGTGTGGAGCCTATTTAAACAAAAAGAAAGAAATTAGACTTTTGTGCTTGTTTTAGTAAAATGAATTTGTTATTAGTAGCTCATTCATAAAACATGCTTTTTCAGGGGGACAGGTAAAGTATTACATTTATCACCTCAGATGTTCATTAAAAAATTTCTGTCTTCATAATTTTCTTAGCTCATGCTCGCCTGATGTTTCGTGACACTGTGACTCTGGAAGATGCTATTACAGCAGTGTCAGTAATGGAATCCTCGATGCAGGTAAGGGTATTTTGCACCTAATATTTGAACTCTAATTATAAGCATGTAAAAAAAAAAAGACAATTTATAGTATATCAGGAGTTATAAAAGTGATCATAATCTAGATCTAATACTTTCAGGAAATATATCCAAAGGAAACCGTTTAAAAGAAGGGAAACAGGGTCATGGAAACATTCTTTTCATCAGTAGCATTGCTGTTGCCCACTGTGTGCAGTAGTGAGTCTCACTCTTTTTTCCTCAACGTGTCTGAGGGGCGCTCATGCTCCCGCTATGGCAGTTGCTTCCTGGTGCAGTGCTTGCCACCAGGAACTGGAGGGAGAGAACCGTGCATATTTGCAAAAGGCCCCAGATGACTGACAGCCGAGATGGGAGTGGAGAGGGCTGATCTGGGATCACTGGCCTCCAGTGTATGCCTCCTCTATGCAGGCCGACTGGTTGACTCTCTCTGGTATTTTCCATTTTCTCGAAACCCCTTCAGGGAGGTGCACTGCTAGGAGGTGTGAATGCACTCCACACTTCCTTTCCTGAAAACCCTCTGCAGCAGTACCAGAGGCAGTGTGAACTCATTCTAGAAAAGCTGGAGCTGCACGACCTCTTGAGTGAAGAGCTAAGAAGACTTGAAAGGTGAGAAAAGAAATGCAAGCAAAGGCTTTTAATGGAAAATCCTTGTTTGACATTTAGTGAAATGAAGGAAATGGAAAATCTGTCTGTACTGCCTGTAGGGGATTGTTTCAGTTATCTGTTGCTGTATAATCAACTGCCCCAAGGCTCTGTGGTTTAAAAAAACAAAAACAAAACCAACACCATCACCATTTTATTGCTCACTTTTCTGAGTCAGAAATTCACTTACCTGCAGTCCACATAGTGTCAGCTGGGATCACTCATCTCCTTGCATTTAGCTGGTGGAACCGTAACATCCAGAATGGCTTCCCTCACTGTTGGTGCCTTAGCAGGGGTGGCTTAAATGGCTGGACTCTCTCTACCGTAGGGGAGTCCGAGTTCTGACATGGTAGCTTAACGCCCCAACAGAGCCACAATGGAAGCTGGCAGGACTCATGAGCTGGTCCAGAACTGGTGCAGCATCATTTCTGCCATATTTTATAGGTCAGAGCAAGTCACAAGGTCAGCCCCATGCAAAGTAGGGGAAAACAGACACCACTTCTGATAGGAGGAGTGACACAGACGTACAAGAATGGGGGACTTGATGGCTGCCATCTTTGGAAACCACCTTCCATGGCTACATTTCCTTGGCTTGCTGGTTTGGTGAGCCTCAAGGAGAACACTGGCAGGTTCTTTACTATAAATATACTATATTTATACCACTGGTTCCCAATTATATGAGAAGCAGGTTGGCTACTCACAGTTCACACCAAGACATGCAGTTTCCATGGAATCAAGAAACCATGGTAAATGGGCTTTATTCTGTTCACCACCACTACTTCGTCCTCTGCTCTTTCTTTGGGTCAACATAAGTAGAGAGGTGCCATTCAGAAAGGTGGCTAGGAATGCTGTTAAGACAGAGGAAGTTGAACTCCAGAAGAGCAGTTTACCCCAGGCTAGATTCAAACCCAAAATATTATCATAATTTGGCTTTATCACTTTTCCTTGCCAGGAGAGGACATGGGCAAAGGAGTTTACAAAAAGAATCATAGTGTTTATTAATATTTTAATTTTATTCTAAATGGTTTTAAAGCTGTCTTTCAAGCATAATAAATATTTGATCTCTTTTTTTTCTTTAATGCTTTTTTGTGAGAGAGAGAGAGATTGCGAGTGGGGGAAAGAGTAGAAAGAGAGGGAGACACAGAATCCGAAGCAGGCTCCAGGCTCTGAGCTGGCTGTCAGCACAGAGCCCGACGCAGGGCTCAAACCCACGAACCATGAGATCATGACCTGAGCCGAAGCGCACGCCTAACTGACTGAGCCACCCAGGCGCCCCAACAAAAGCAGTGTTTCAAAACTCAGCTTTGTAATAATTTGTAGAAATGTGCATTACCTAGAGAATTTCTGCCCGAACTTTAGTGCATACATGAGCTTTTAAAAAGCTAGACTTTGAGAGTGTACCTGTGACACACAAGTGAGCGATGGCAGAGTATCTATCTGGGTATCCTCGTGATCAGCGTGAGTGATCACGAGTCTGGCAGCTGGCATTGACCTCGAAGCTGGGGGCTGATGAAGGGAGTTCACATGGAAACAGAGTGGCTGCTGAAGGAGAACTGGAGACGGGAGAGGGATTGTTGACCGAATAAGTATAACCTTGAGAATTCTTTCCCTGGCTTTCCTCCTTTCACTCACTGCTTTCATCCAGTAACATTCTCTCTCAAATTCATGAGACCCCAGCACAGCCTTCCTGGGGGAAGTGTGGGAACTGGCTTTGTCTTGCTAGTCCCCAGTGCCCCTTGTATAAAATCAACCCCCTTTTCTTTTAGTCTCCTGGCTTTTTAACGATCCAGAGCCTAGTGTTAAGATGAAAGCTACTTTTTTGGTTCTTTTATGTTTTGATGTAGCGGATCCTTTTTAGGCCTGCCTTGGGCCTGGCTTGGCTTTTGGAAAGGCTGCTCATTTTGACTGAGCAGAATCTGGGCATTTGGGCTACCAAAAGCTGTCAAGTGCTGGTTGCAGGAAGGAAAAGAATGTGAAGCTCAGAATCAGTGTTATGTGATGGAAAAATAGCAGTTGGACTTACCAAATTCAAAATGACCCTCTTGGAGGGAAAGAAGAAGAGTAGGTAATGATCTAAAATAACCCAGGAGTTTGCCTTAAAACATTCTTTTCTTCTGGTATGTCTTTGTAATGCAGGGGCATGTCCCAGCGTTGATCCTCAGAGTAACAGAACCAGGTGCCCTGCAAATGACAGTGCGTGACCTCCAAACGCATCTAAGGCTAATCTTCTCAAGTGAGAAAAGCCCATGTAACATACCGGTTTATCCCCTCAGGAAGGACTTGTCTGTTCCTTAAGGTGGTTCGATATGACTCATAAAATTATTTGTACCTTTATCACACTTTTCTTCTGGAAAATACTTACCAGTGACAGCCAGCCTCAAATGGTGGTCATTGTATTCACATGAAAACAGAACACTAAGACACTGTCTTTTAGGAAGGTATAGTATAACTTGAAACATTTTATGAAGGGGAGAATTTAATTCCCAAAGTCAGAATAAGACAAAATCGTAGGGCTAAATTATTCTACCCCTTAAAATTCCCTGTCTTTCAGAACATTTTTTTATGGAGTTTTAACAATTATGAATATCCCTGACCCCAATCTGATGTATATTAGGTAGTAGTAATTTTAGAAGCTATTTCAGGTTTTTTTGTTTGGCCATGACTAGGATAAATATCGATTTTGCTGTATTGCTATGTCCAAATCTACAGTGAGTGAATACAACCCAATAATTTATCATAATTCTTTGTGGGGTTTTTCCTGATCATAGGAGGTAATACATGTTTTTAATAGGGTATTTTGAAAATTAACAGTAATAAGTTAAGAAGCAAAAATTGCATATAATCTTATTTCCCAGAGAGGCCTACCATTAACATTTTAATGTATTTAAATATATTTAAATCTAAAATTTATTTAAATGTAATGTATTTATTCCTATACCTTTTTCTATGGTTACACATGATTTTTAGAATAATTTACTCATCTGCTCTTTGGCTTAGTTCCTTTTCAAATTTAACACGTGGAAGTGAGATCACGTTGCCCCTTCCTTATCCTGAGAAGCTGTTCCTCTTGAGAAACTGTCATCTCTAGGAAATCGATCCTCTGGCATTATTTCTGTTTCTGCTATGCCCAAGATTGAGAATGACTATCACTGATCAGATCCTTCATTCTGGGAGGTCAGACCCCCGTGTCACCTGCGTAGAGAGTACCTGCCCAGAACATGTGTTGAAACATGGCTGTGCTTGGCAGGAAAGATGTCACACTTGCTGGGGGGAAGGGGGGGTGCGGGGGCGGTGCCATGAACGTGATGCCACAGGGGTGGTGTGAGCCTCAGTACGGAGGAATCAGCCTCCCGAGGAAGGTGACTTTTAGGTGCACCAGAATTCAGTACTCAGGTGAAGAGATGTGAGGAGAGCACAGACTCCGGTCGTCCCTTTGTTTCTGACCTGAAGACTGGCTTTGGAAGAGCCACTCGGTCCGCAGCCGGCCACTGTGCAGAGAGTCACCAGTCTGTGGCAGTGGACCATGGAACAGGAGAGATAAGAATGCACCAGTCTGTGGCAGTGGACCATGGAACAGGAGAGATAAGAATGCGCATTTTACACCGACCTTCAAACAGTCTAAAATGAATTAAATGGACTTTCAGAGAAATCTAAAGATGTAGACAAACCTGCTACTTTGTTTCCTTTGTTTCACTTCAGTTTTAAAATGATGATCAGAGCACTTACCCTCTATACTGATAAGAAAGGATCATTTTCCTCCTGCTGTTCTTAGAGACTGTATTTGGTATTAACTTGGAATTATGTTGGACCCAAGCCTTTAGATGGTATCTCAGAGACTAAAGAAATGGAAAAGTGAAAGCAAATTCTCTTCTCTTCAATACATATTTTCCCTTTTTATCCCCGCCATAGGTTACAGAATCAGAGTGCCTGCCAATCCCAGCCCCAGGCAGTGGAGGCAGAGACTAACCCACCTTCCTCGAAGAGTGATCCAGGAGAAGAATGCAAGCCCAGAATCTGCTCCGCAAGGCAGGAAGTGAACTGTAGCATGCTGACATCCTCTGCTGGGGGCAGTCCTGAGGGAAGCCCACTTCCCAGCCCCTTCTCCCCACTGGGCCCTAATACATCAACAAATAGAAAACATTCACCTGAGCACAAACCTAGCAGAGATGACGGTTTGGACTGGTTTGACTGCCTCGCAGCTCATCAGATTGAACTCAGAGACACTGTACCTGTGTCTCCCAAAACAGCTGGGGGGAAAATGGCTCTGAGAGTCTTCCGGAACAAGTCTCAGGGTAAGGAAAGGAGTGAGCCAGGCCAAAAAAGCAAATTGGAAACTGGACAACTTCCAGCACCAGGAGAGACAGAAGCTACATCGAGGCCAGACAGTGTGGAAAGTAAAGAGGCAAAAAAGGCAGCAATGGATTCCGAAGCAGTAGTGTCTGCCGGTGAGCCAGACTCAGTACTGACACAGCACGTCTCCAGGAAGCTGCACAAGCTGCGCAAGGCGAGGGCCCAGGAGCTGTGCCGGAATCCCGCCAGGGCGCCTTCACGGCCCACGGACTCTCCTCGTCCTCGCTCCCGTCCCGAACCCAGCCCGCAAGGAACACGGGAAATTCCCAAAAGAACAAGAGAGAAATCCCTCCTTCAGATGGAAGAGCCTGAACTTGAAAGTGCCGAGAGTCCAGGTCCCCCATTGGCCAAGCTGGCAAAATTTACTTTCAAACGAAAGTCGAAACTGACCCGCTCTCCTGAAGACCACAGTCATGTGTCTCCGGGCACAACTAAAGGAGCCATCCCGAGTTCTAGAAGTCCCCGCATTGCAAGCAGAGACCCAGCCTCGCCTGTGAAGGGTCCACAGAAGTTGGCCTCTCCCTCGGGAAGCAGAAACTCAAACCAGCCACGGGGTGAGACGAAGCAGGTGTCCTGGAAGCCACTGGAGGAAGATGGATCGAGAGAGGAGAGCGAACACGCCCCTGGGAGGAGAGCCATCCAGCCTGAAGGAGAGCTTGGGAACAAGACTGGACATTCTCATCTTACTTGTCAAAGAGACAGAACGGAAGAGGTCTCGTGCAGTAATAAAAGCAGCAAGGTCCACGCTTGCACATTAGCCAAACTGGCAAACTTCTCCTTTACTTCCCTCTCTGAATCCAAACCAGAATCCCTTCCTCCTCCTGAAAGTGCGAACCAGGGAGAGAGCGCCCCAAGCCCTGCTCCCGGGACTGCAGCTCCGGTGCCCGGCAAGAAGAGGAGAACTTTCCAGCTGGAGGGGTCCACCGAGAGATTGGCTCTTTCCAAAAAGTCTCTTTTTACGTTATCAGAACTGGATGATGAAGCATTGGATTTCGATTGGGATGAAGAAATGAGAAAAAAGCCTTAATCATGGAAAGCTTTCAGGTCAAAGTTCCATCTCCCTTCAGCACCTTCAGGATATCAATGTGGTATTTATATATGAACAGAACTCTTGGCCATATTGATTTCCATTCGGAATACCAGCTTCCCTGATTTTATAAGTTCAGCTTTATCTTCGTGACTTGAAAAGTTGTATAATCAGTGTCGGGCAGTATCATATCAGCACTCAAATTAATTGACATTGTGCTTAATTTGGCAAATGTAATACTTGTATACTTAAAGATGTTTCTGTTTGTTTTGTTTTTGTTTTTTGTTATTTTGTTTTGTTTTGTTTTTTTGTGGGGGTTAGGTCTTTTAGAGATTGCTTCTTTCATTTAGTCAGGAACAAATGCCAGGAAGTTAACCCTCATTAAGCTAACAGGTCAAATGAACAATTTTTTATTTTTTCATTTTTACCTTCACCCAAGATATGCTGAGTGTGATGAATATTTATTGTAATTTGCCAAAATGATGTGGTTTTTCTAATATTTTTGTGTTTATTCATGTGTCAGATTAGATGTGACTAATGCTTTTCCTTCTTTAAGAGGCATCCTTACGATTCCATGGTATTCTTAAAGATCTGGCAACTGGTCAAACAGTAGCTTTCTCAAGTATTGACCTTTTGAGTTTTCCCTGTTTTCTTGAGCTAACATTGTGTGCTTCAGATTCTTTGTATTATTGGGGGGTAGAGGGGCCTACTTTCAACACAACTTAAATCCTGTGGTTTGGAAAATCTGTAGTAATCTCAATCATGTGTCATGGCATCTACCCAAGTGGTTAATATGGATATGTGATTCCTACTAAGTTATGATTCATTTGTCTTCAAAACCAAGCAAATGATGACTATGTTCAGTAAGAATAGACAGCTCAAGCTTTGTCTCTCTTAAGTCCTTTTAAAATCACTCTTTCCTAAAAAAAAATAAATAAATAAATAAAATAAAATCACCCTTTCCTTTGGATTCTAGCAGGGGCTGTTAGGATTTCTTAATTACAGACTTTGTCTTCTGAATTATGAATTTTTAAAACAATAATTAATAGAGTCTTCCACTGTCTGAGGGGCTTTTAGATATGAAGGATATCCAAAACTATATCTACTTCATTTAATGATTGCTTCATTAAGTTCATAACAAAAAAAATTAAGGAACTCCAAATTTTCTTGAGCATTTAAACATCAATTCGAAATTCGACTAATTAAATTTTCTGAAAAATGTTAAACTATGAGTACAAATTGTTGAGTCTTTTGAAATAACACTTTAAACAGCTGGTGAGAGACATATATAAACAATGATTGTAAAATGTCTGCTGCACATTCACCTGAACCTATTCTGAAACATTGAGACTATGGTTTAGGTAATTTCTTGTTACTTCTGTATAATAACTTCCCAGTGTAGTATGATTCTTAATGTGATCTATCCCTAATGTCTCAGTATTAGTACTTTTCTGAGTTTCAGTAGTCTGACTAGAAATGAGGGAAAAAGAGAGGATCCAGGTTATTGACAATGTTGAATCTTAGTCTAGACGTGATCCAGTCTGATTGTGTAGACTGGGGTAATTCGAACTGAGTCACCATGCCAAGCTATTGTTTTTGATTTTGTGGTAAACTTTTAAGTCCTCCTCTTATAAATGTTTGTCTTTGAAACTTGGTACGTCTTGCAGTTATGATGTATTATTAAAGATTTGCATGGCTGTTGGTTTGTCACTAGAGTATTTTGATATGTTCTGTTTTCATTATTTAAAATGGCTGTGTTCCTCATTGGGAATCTTGATTCTAGAGCTTGCACTTCTTGGTAATGTGGGATTTATGTAGTTAACTTATCTCTTCAGGACATTGAATGATTCATGTTTTAAAATACAGTGTTGAATTCTCTCTCTTCCTTAATTATTGTATATGACCACCTGTGCCACCTGCTACCTAGTTATTCTTTGTACTCACCGTGCATCCTATTATTTATGCTAATAAGTCCATGCTGTTTTTTATTTTAGCACCTTCTTCTGTCAGGATCATTTGGCCAAATTACAAGTTCCAGGTATTTTTTCTTTGATGCTTACCCAGTTAGAAATAACTGTATAAATATTGTAAACAGACAAACCTATTAGAAGGAATAAAATATGTTCAATCTGAACACTCCCCTACTTACTAAACAATTAAACTTGTATCACAGCCTACTTTTGGGTTACGACTACCTTGCTATGCTTGTATTTGATGCTCAAAATCTGACAACTTGGTCAATCAGAAGTCCCATTATGTTGATGCCAGTGTCCTTTTAGGACTCTGACATTTCTAAAAGTATCTGTAGTATCTGAAAATAACAGCACGTTCCAGACACATTTTGATTTTTTTCCAGCCTGAAGTCTTAGAATCAGCTGTCCCCTAAGGCAGTCTGCTCCCTTTATAGGCCGCCCGGCCGTATTATAGGCCAAACTCCTAGTCTTAAGGGGTATGCAGGGTCAAAAGTACTACTGCTGCTGTTGGCTCCCTGTAGTAGATTCAGAGCTGAAAATGTCTAATGTCCTGAGGTCACATTCTGTCCTGCTGTGTCCTATTTTTCTTACACTATGTGATTTCACAAGACTTTCTCTTATATGGTAGTTAGCATGTACCAAAGAAGTTCATAGGCATCTTGGGGGGAAGTATGTATGGCCTCAAAATTCATATTTCTGGTTAATAAAGGAAAGTGTAAAACTAACCTTGAATTCTGCATCAGCATGTCAGAATACTTTTATTTCATGCCAGTGAACTCCTTGAAAACATTTTAATAATATAGAATTATTCCTAATTTGTGAGAAGACCAAACCAGAATTTTAAGTCTATTGTAACTATGTAGAAGAAAGGAGTTTTCTGACCCTGTAAAAGATAATGTCTTCAGTGTATATGTGGTAGTCCAAATTTTATAGTAGGGATTTTATTATAGTTTTTAGTGTTTCTTAGAAATACAGACAGAATAAGCTTATTATTCTGATATCTCTGTTTGGCTTAATTTAAACTTTAAACTTTTTCTGAAGCTATACCAAAACTTAAATAATAAAGATCTACCCTTGGTTGACAAATCTGAATTCCCACAGACACTGTACCTGATTTCTATGCTTTCTTCAAGTGCTAAAGCTGCCTAGCTGGTAGACTTACTGCAAGACCAATTGAAGGGAAACTCTTAGGTCAGCCACAAGGAGGATACATTGAGCTCACTTTTAGCCAGTCATGCATTCAGGAATTCAGAACCGACCTACAGTCAAAGGATACAAGAAGGCTCCTGGCTCACGTTAGTACTCACTTCCATAGGGGTTTTGCCATCTATGTCCCTTGCTACAGGTGCCATAGCCCCCCCCAGATATGTGGGGAGCCACTACCCCACACCCCCTTCACCGTTTCTCCAAAGACATAACATACAGGAAGCTGTAGAAATTGCTCCCTGTGATGCACTTCTCTGATGTTCTGATGTCAGGTCCCCTGTCTCTCTTCTTAAAGGCTTAAAAGGGCACCTAAATTTAAGACTTGTATTAAATATTTATTAAATCTTAATATTACTGTTAATCATGTATTAAATATTGTATTTCATATTTAAAAGTGAACTTGACAGAAAAAATACATTGTTGATGTGTTTATGTAAATACGCTGATTCAAGATAAAGTCTCAGAAGAGAAATAAGATTTATATACTGGGTCTGATCTCTGCAGGAAGTAGGATATAAGTTATTTATCTTCTGAACACAAATAGTTTTTAGGCCACTCTTCTCTATGTTTGGTTAGAACCTTAAGCATTGGCCAAGTTGAACCACCTAAAAGCAAACATTTGTATCAGGTGCATTTTTATGTGGGGCAAACATTGTTTAATTTAGGACTTTCATAATAAACCAAGCCAGTATGGAAATACTGCTTAATATTTCAGATAGAACTTTTTCAGTGCCTACTGATACATAAAGGAGACCAGGAAGCCTAGCAAATTGAGAATCAGGCATATGGGTTTCTAGAATCAAATGATCAGTAACCGGCAGTATGACCTTGCTGTCTACAAGGATCCTGTCCATAAAAGAGGGTTAAATATTTCTCATTCAGGTATTACTGAGTTACAAAAAAAAGGAAAACTTGAGACGCCAGCTGAAATAAAAGGTTCACTGCAAGGGTATAGCAGGGAATCTCATTAAAGGTAGGGAACAAAATCTAACCAGCCTCCATGACCCTAGAACTGGAAAGTTCTCTCAGCCTCCCCTGGGTTCTCAAGGCCCTGTCCCTGCTTCTCTTAGGGAGTGTGCTCCCATGCATCGTTCCCCTCTGCAGCCCTGTTCTCTGTGCTAACTTGGGATTTCTCTGCTCCAGGTGCCTTGTAGCTTATGATCTACCTCGGGGCCTGGCTTCCTGCTATTCCTTTCTCTGATCTTTCCAGAGACTCGCCATCTTCATCTACAGACTCAGGCTCAGTGTTCACTTGGTTCAAGAGGATGTGGGAGTTGAGGGAGTGGTCACCGGTACAAATAGCATCCGGAGCTGTGGGTGGAGTATGTCCCCCGTCTGTCACATTTCTGCCTCACAGGGTTTGGAGGTTATAGGTTTTATAATTCTGTAACCTTTATTGTTTCTGTTACAGTTACTGAGTTGAGAGAGCATGCCTCTAAAGGTACTTGGATCATCTTACCTAAGGGAGCCTTGTAAATTCCTGACCAGGAGCAACCAGGTGTTTTTCAAGGATTGCACGCCACTTTGTGCATGTTGGAAGTGCAGTTCAGGCTACCGGCCACTGAGGGCGCTGTTTGTTTCGTCCCTGGTTATTAATGTTTCCATTTTTCTGCGCATAAATTTCTCATCATTAACTCCTTTATAGGCTTTTGACGCACTTGGATAAAAATCAAAATAGATGGGAGCATTAAAAGATATCTGAAATATACTTCAGAAATAGTCTCTGCAGTTAAGATATATTTTAACATTTCCCAAATTTCCAACTTTTAATTGCCAACAAAGCAGGGACTAGATCCACTGTAAAGAGAGGAAGGTACATGTGTCTCAGGCCTACTACAGTCCTTTTAGAATTAAGTTAGTCCGGGATAATTTTAAGTTGAGGTTTCATATAGTACTGATCTTTAATGATCTTATTTTATCATTGTTGGGAAACTAAACTGCTTTGTAAGAAAGGGAACCCAAAGCTGCCTTGAGGGATCCAGCACATCGGAGACCTTTGATTAGCTGCCTTTGAGAGGCCTCCGTGTGATGGGGAATGACCCTGTAGCCTGGAACACAGTAAACCCTTGAAGAGACCCTCCTCCCCCCACTTGTTTATATACTCTGCCCCTAAGAACAAGTAAAGATGAAAAAATAAAGCATCTGTGTAACACGATTCATCCTTGAATGGGAAGTTACCTGCCAGGCACTGCCCAGTCATTTTTCTTCCAATATCATTATGTGTTCATAAAGGTTACAAAAGCTATGAAATTTTAATTTCATTATAATTAGATGTATGGATGTTATAATTGTTTAATCCAAAAATGCTAAAATGAACTGAGTTTTAAAGAAAACTTGAGACAAAGTTAAATTTACTACCAATGAAATTTTTCTAAATTGGTTTTAAGTACTTATTTACCCCAATGAGATTTTAATTAAAACATAACAATATCAGTCATCATCATATAAGTTCTTACTTTTCAAAACACATTTAATACATGACATTTGATTTTCACATCAATGCTACTCATAATTAAGGTGATAGTTTGACAAATAGGGGAAAATTCAGACATTTAAGTATTTTTTTAAAGAAGAGATGTTTGGGTTTTAAGAGTTATTTTTCTTCTTTTTTTTTTTTTAAGTTTCTTTAAGTAATCCCTACACCAATATGGGGCTCAAACTCACGACCCCAAGATCAACAGTCGCATGCTCTTCCAACTGAGCCAGCCAGGCATTCCTAAGTGATTTTAAAAAAAAATCTTTTTAATATTTATTCATTTTTTGAGAGACAGACACAGAGTATGAGCAGGGGAGGGGCAGAGAGATTGGAAGACAGAATCCAAAGCAGGTTCCAGGCTCTGAGCTGTCAGCACAGAGCCTAATGCAGGACTCAAACCCACGAACTGTGAGATCATGACCTGAGCCAAAGTCAGAAGCCACCCAGGCGCCCCTAAGTGATTTTTTAAAATGTCTTTAACATTCCTTATTTGAAAGATTAGTTTCTGGAACATATTTCTCAACTCCCCTCACTTTTTATTGCTCATTAAAAATATCTATTAGGGGCGCCTGGGTGGCTCAGTCAGTTGAGCGTCCGGCTTCGGCTCAGGTCATGGTCTCAAGGTTCGTGAGTTCAAGCCCCGCGTCGGGCTCTGTGCTGACAGCTAGCTCAGAGCCTGGAGCCTGCTTCAGATTCTGTGTCTCCCTCTCTCACTGACCCTTCCCTGCTCACACTGTCTCTGTCTCTCAAAAATAAAAACCATTAAAAATTTTTTTAAAAATCTATTAATAAAGGGTAAAAGTTATCTATTTCGATTTCTTACTATGTGCTAGTTATTCCTTAAGCACTTTTCAGTATTTAGACAAAAGTATTAACTCACTCGATCCTCCCAGCAATCTATAACATAGGTAGTATTGTTATCCTGGTTTTCTAAATTAGGTAATTGTAGCCTAGAGTTTGGTCAGAATGTAACTGACCAAAGTTACATTAGTGTACATTAGTACAAAGTTATTAGTGTCAACCTAAATAAAAAGTAAACTGAGTCAAGCTTGAATTTCCAGAAATCTAGTTTACGTGGGAATAGTCGAGGAATTGCAGTTTGGAAAATGCATGCTATTGCAAGCTCCAGGGAGTCTATTGAAGGTTTGGGGTATTTATGGGCAAGGAGTAAAAGCCAGAGTTCAAAAAGCAAGGTCATGGGCTTGAGGATGGGGAGAGATTGTTGGCAGATGTTCGCTGGTCAGGAGAGAAGGCTCTGTCTTCTGTAAATTAGGCATTTCCAGGAAGACAGGCTCTCAGTACTTAGGTTCCATCCTTCTGAGGCTCTTGAATGAGATTCTCCATTTCATACCCTCCTTTCCACTGTAGACTGAAATCCTTTACAAGAGTTAGCAATGTGATGCCTCTATTCATTCCTAAAATGAGAGAGGAAAAGTATTACCCAGAAGAAACTCCTTACTTTGTCATCCTCTTAGTCCACCTCACACCCCCACATGCCTTTGCCAGGACCTGTCCCCATGTGTCCTGCATTCTCTCCTCCGACACAGGGACTATCCACACTGCTGTGTGAAGAAAGCCCTTCCACCTTTCACCCGCCCTGGATCACGCCCTTACTGCCTCTTCAGAACAGGCCCCAGCATCCTCCCCTCACCCCTTACCAGTACCCCTGCCTACTGTATCATCTCCACCATTGGTTCAAAACAAGAAAAACACCTCCTTTACAAGAGTTAGCAATGTGATGCCTCTATTCATTCCTAAAATGAATGCTATGTCTGTTCCCCTCCTAGCAAAACTTTTTTAGAGAGTTGTCTATCCCCCCACCTTGTCTCCAGTTCTTGTCCCTTCTGCTGGCCCACTCCAGTGAAGGTTTTGGCCTCAACACTTCATCTGAGCAGCCTTATCAAGGTGACCTTCAGGGCTCATTCTCAGCCCTGATCCTACTTGATTTGATAGAGCTGTTTACTATCCCCTCCCTGAAATCCTTCCTCCCTTGTCATCCAGGATAGCACGTGCCTGTGGTTTTCCTTACTAACCTCTTCCGGTCTCCTCGGTCTTTTTGCAACTTACCTAGTTTCTCTTCCTCTTGTAGACCTTTATTTTTTTTTTTAAGTAGTTTATTGTCAAATTAGTTTCCATACAACACCCAGGGCTCTTCCCCACAAGTGCCCTCCTCCATCACCACCACTTCTTTTCCCCCCTCCCCCTTCAACCCTCAGTTCGTTTTCAGCATTCAATAGTCTCTCAAGTTTTGCATCCCTCTCTCTTCCCAACTCTCTTTCCCTCTTCCCCTCCCCCTGGTCCTCCATTAGGTTTCTCCTGGTCTCCTGTTAGACCTATGAGTGCAAACATATGGTATCTGTCCTATTCTTCCTGACTTATTTCACTTAGCACACTTAGCATGACACCCTCAAGGTCCATCCACTTTGCTACAAATCACCAGATTTCATTCTTTCTCATTGCCATGTAATACTCCATTGTGTGTGTGTGTGTGTGTGTATATATATATATATATATATACACACATACACTGCATCTTCTTGATCCACTCATCAGGTGATGGACATTTAGGCTCTTTCCATGTTTTGGCTATTGTTGACAGTGCTGCTATGAACATTGGAGTGCATGTGCTCCTATGCATCAGCATTTCTGTATCTCTTGGGTAAATCCCTAGCAGTACTATTCCTGTCTCACATTCAAGTCCTTCAGTCATTTTGAGGTTATTTTTGTGTATGGTGTAAGAAAGTGGTCTAGTTTCATTCTTCTGCATGTTGCTGTCCAGTTCTCCCAGCACCACCTGCTAAAGCGGCTGTCTTTTCTCCATCGGCTACTCTTTCCTGCTTTATCAAAAATTAATTGGCCGTACATTTGTGGGCCCAGTTCTGGGTTCTCTATTCTATTCCATTGGTCTATGTGTCTGTTTTTGTGCCAATACCATACTGTCTGGATGATGACAGCTTTGTAGTATAGGCTAAAGTCTGGGATTGTGATGCCTCCCGTTTTGGTTTTCTTCTTCAATATTACTTTGGCTATTTGGGGTCTTTTATGGTTCCATACGAATTTGAGAATAGTTTGTTCTAGCTTTGAGAAGAATGTTGGTGCAATTTTGATGGGGATTGCATTGAATGTGTAGATTGCTTTGGGTAGTAATGACATTTTTCACACTGTTTATTCTTCTGATCCATGAACAGGGAATGTTTTTCGATTTCTTGTGTCTTCTTCAATCTCTTTCATAAGGTTTCTATAGCTTTCATCATATAGGTCTTTTACATCCTGGTTAGGTTTATTCCTAGGTATTTCATGGTTTTTCGTGCAATCGTGAATGGGATCAGTTTCTTGATTTCTCTTTCAGTTGCTTCGGTTTTGGTGTATAAGAATGCAACTGATTTCTGTACATTGATTTGTACCCTGCAACTTTACTGAATTCATTGATCAGTTCTAGAAGGCTTCTGGTGGAGTCGATTGGGTTTTCCATGTAGAATATCATGTCATCTGCGAAAAGTGAAAGTTTGACTTCTTCTTTGCCAATTCCGATGCCTTTTATTTCCTTTTGTTGTCTGAGTGCTGATGCTAGGACTTCCAGCACTATGTTCAACAAAAGTGGTGAGAGTGGACACCCCTGTTGTTTTCCTGATCTCAGGGGGAAAGCTCTCAGTTTTTCCCCATTGAGGATGATATTAGCTGTGGGCTTTTCATAAACTGCTTTTATAATGTTTAGGTAAGTTCCTTCTATTCCCACTTTCTCAAGGATTTTTATTAAGAAACGGTGCTGTATTTTGTCAAATGCTTTTTCTGCATCTATCGACAGGATCATATGGTTTTTATCCTTTCTTTTGTTAATGTGATGGATCACATTGATGGATTTGCGAATATTGAACCAGCCCTATAACCCAGGAATGAATCCCACTTGATCATGATGGATAATTCTTTTTATATGCTCTTGAATTCGATTTGCTAGTATCTTGCTGAGTATTTTTGCATCTGTATTCATTAAGGATATTAGTCTGTAGTTCTCTTTTTTTGCTGGGTCTCTGTCTGGTTTGGGTATCAAGGTGATGCTGGCTTCGTAGAATGAGTTTGGATGTTTTCCTTCTATTTCTAATTTTTGGAATAGTTTGAGAAAAATGGGTATGAACTCTGCTTTAAATGTCTGGTAGAATTCCCCTGGGAAGCCATCTGGCCCTGGGCTCTTATTTGTTGGGAGATTTTTGATAACAGATTCAATTTCTTCACTGGTTATCGGTCTAGTCATGCTTTCTATCTCTTCCCGTTTGAATTTTGGCAGTGTGTGTGCATTTAGGAATTTTTCCATTTCTTCTAGGTTGTCCAGTTTGTTGGCATAAAATTTTTCATAGTAATCTTTGATGATTGCTTGTATTTCTAAGGGATTAGTTGTGATAGATCCTTTTTCATTCATGATTTTGTCTATCTGGATGCTCTCTCTTTGCTTTCTGAGGAGCCTGGCTTATCAATTTTGTTTATTTTTTCAAAGAACCAACTCTTATTTTCATTGATCTGCTCGACCACTTTTTTGGATTCTATAGTTTGTTTCTGCCCTGATCTTTATGATTTCTTTTCTTCTGCTGGGTTTGTGATGGTCTTGCTGCTTCCCTTCTAGTTCCAGTAGGTGCTCTGTTAGATTTTGAATTTGTGCTTTTTCTGGTTTGTTGAAATAGCCTGTATTGCAATATACTTTCCTCTTAGGACTGCCTTTGCTGCATCCTAGAGATTTTGGATTGTTGTATTTTCATTTTTATTGGTTTCCATATATTTTATTAATTTATTCTCTAATTGCCTGATTCGCCCAATCATTCTTTAGTAGGGTGGTTTTTAACCTCCACATTTTTGGAGGTTTTCCAGACTTTTTCCTGTGGTTAATTTCAAGTTTCATAGCATTGTGATCTGAAAGTGTGCATGGTATGCTCTCTATTCGTTTATACTTATGGAGGGCTGCTTTATGCCCCAGTATGTGGTCTATCTTGTAGAATGTGCTATGTGCACTCGAAAAGAATGTGAATTTCCTAACTTCAGAATGCAGAGTTCTAAATATATCTATCAATTCCGTGTATTCCAATGTGTCCTTCAGGTCTGTTGCTTCTTTAGTGATTTTCTGTCTGGTTGATCTATCCATTGCTGTTAGTGGAGTATTAAAGTCCCCTGCAATTAGCACATTTTTGTCAATAAGATTGTTTCTTTCTGTGATTAATTGTTTTATGTATTTGGGCGCTCCTGGTTTTGGCGCATAGATATTTATAATTGTTAGCTCTTCCTGATGGAGAGACCCTGCAATTATTATTATATAGTGTCCTTCTTCATCTCTTGTTACTGCCTTTACTTTAAAGTCCAGTTTGTCTGACATAAGTATGGCTACTCCACTTTTCTTTTGGCTTCCAGTCGCATGATAGATATTTCTCCATCCCTTTACTTTCAACCTGAAGGTATCTCCATGTTGAAAATGAGTCTCTTGTAGACAGCAAATAGATGGATTTTGTGGGGTTTTTAATCCATTCTGCTACCCTGTGTCATTTGGTTGTAGCATTCAGTCCATTTACATTCAGTGTTATTATTGAAAAATGTGGGTTTGGACTCATTGTGTTCTCCATAGAATTCATGTTTGTAGTGATGTCTCTGGCACCTTGTATTCTTTGCAACATTTCTCTCATAGAGTCCCTCTTAGGATTTCTTGTAGGGCTGGTTTGGTGGTCATGAATTCTCTCAATTTTTGTTTATTTGGGAGCACCTTTATCTCTCCTATTTTGAATGACAGGCTTGCTGGATAAAGGATTTTTTGCTGCATGTTTTTTCTGTTTATCACATTGAAGATTTTCTGCCATTCCTTCCTGGCCTGCCAAGTTTCATTAGATAGGTTTCCCTTTGTATGTGAGCGCCCTTTCCTCCCTAGCTGCTTTCAGAATTCTCTCTTTATCTTTATATTTTGCCAGTTTTACTATGATATGTCGTGCCGAAGGTCAATTCAAATTATGTCTTAAGGGGGTTCTTTGTGCCTCTTGAATTTGAATGTCTATTTCTTTTCCCAGATTTGGGAAACTCTCAGTTATAATTTGGTCTGGTATCCCTTCAGGACCTTTCTCTCTGTCTTCCTCTTCAGGAATTCCTATGATATGGATGTTGTTCCATTTGATTGTATCACTCAGGTCTCGAATTCTCCTTTCCTGCTCCAGGATCAATTTCTCTCTCTTTTTTTCAGCTTCCTCTTTTGCTATATCTTCTAATTCACCTATTCTTCTCTGCCTCGTCAATCCTGAGGTGGCTGCCTCCATTTTGTTATTCACTTCATTTATAGCCTTTTTTAACTCATCACGACTATTTTCAAAGTGCCTAGTCATTGTCTCAGTTGCTCTTTGATGCTTTTTTTCAACCCCAGCGATTAATTTTATGACACATTTTTTTACATTCTTGATCCAGTATGTTGTCTAGATCTGCCTTGAGCAGTTCTGTGGCTGTGACTTCTTCCTGCAGGTTCTTCAGGGGAGAGTTCCTTCATTTTGTCATTTTTGCTAGTTTTCTGTCTCTTGTCAGCTTTAAAAAGCTTGTTGTGCACTGTGCACCTATTAATATTGCTCTGTTAAAGGAGGCTTATTGACTGTCCAGGGCCTGTCGTTTCAGGAAATATTCTTTTAATGGTGTCTCTCAGTTTCTTTTGTTGTGCCTTTGAATATTTTATTTCCCTACTTAGCGATATTTGGGACTCACCGTCATGCACACTTTGGCTTGTTTCTTGTGGTAGCCCTAAGAAGAAAAACAGACAAACACAGAGGGAACCAAAGCACACAAATGCACAGACAAATCAAACAAACAAACAAATTAAAAGGGGGAAAGGAAAGAAAGAAAATGTAGAGGAAAGAGACAAAAAGAAGAGAGGAAAAAAAATAATAAAGGGGGTCAGAGACAACAAAGGACAATGGACAGGCTAAAAGTGTATGACCAGTTGAGGGGAGAGATAAGGATGAGATACAGGGGAATATATCTAGATTGCAACAAAGAAAAAAAAAAGAGGGAGAGAGGAGAAGGGAAAATGAGGAGTAAAAATTAAAAAAAATTTTTAAGTGAAAAAGGTAATAATAATAAAAAGTAAGTACAAAATAAAAAAAAAAAAAAGGAAGAGAAAAAGAAAAAAAAAGCAGCAGCTCCCCCTTACGGATAGGCATGGTTTGGTGTGGTAGGTCTCTGGAGGCTGCTCTCAGAGGTCCCGCCTTGGTGGCTGCAGAGAGTAAAATGGCAGCATGCCACGCTCCGCTGGAACTATGCATTGTAGGCCACTCTAGTGAGTCCAATCTCCTTGTGCTGCAGCTGAGCCAAGTTGTATTTTCGAGGCCCACCTCGGTTCAAAGTCCTAGTCCATGCACTTTTATGCTACCACAGATGAGATGTACTTGCTTTGGCAGCCGTCTTCTTAGGGAGAGGGATCAGTTTCTTTTGGCTCAGGCCAGGATTTTGGCTGCTGCTGCCTGAGGTGAGGTGTGCTGCCTGAGGTGAGTTGCGCAGCAGGAGGTGAAGAACACACCCTCACAGACACTGCTGCGGACTCCCAGCCCCCAGTTGGGATTGCAATCGCGTTGGGGGAGGGATGAGTTTCTCTTGGGGCTGGCTGGGATTTGTGCTGTTGCTGCCCAAGGCGCTAGGCGCTGGCAGAAATGAGCTGCGAGCTCCTGCAGCCGAAGTGCGAGCCCCAGCCCCGCCGCCAACTCCCTGCCGGGATCTCGTAGGAGTGGGGGCTATTTTTTCCCTGTTGGCACCTGGGATTCGGGATTTGCATGGCCAATGCTGGAGGTGAGATGCGCCATGGAAATGAGGTGCATGCTCCCTCTCCTGTAGCCGAGGTCAAAGTGAGCGCCCTGGGGCCACCACCGCTGCTGCTGCCGTGGCAGTCGACTCCCTGCCAGGATGGCGCAGGGCTGAAAGCTTTTCTTTCCCTTGTGCCACCTGGGTTCGGGATTCGCGCTGCCCAGCAGTTATATATGGAGTGAGAGTTTCTCTCTCTGAGCGTGGTTAAACGTTCTTTATCTCTTCCCCAGAGACTGGGCTATGAGCGTGTTCAGTTTCTCTGTCTCTTCCCTTTGTCTCTCGGGCTCTGCGCGCTTGCTCCATGTTGGGCTGGGGCTCCCGCCTCCTCTGCCCATCTCGGGCTGGCCCGTTTTCCGATCTCCCCAGTTTGCACTCACTCACTCAGGTATCTTTGAGGTTGTCTTCTTTCTGGAGTCTGTATTTTCTCCTTCCGCTCTTGCAGATGAGAGTAATGTCCTCTCAGTTCGATAGATGGGGCAGACGAAGTTTACAGAGTTCCCTTCCTCTCTGCCATCTTGGCTTCTCCCTCCTCTTTTAGACCTTTAATGTTTGAGTGGCTCAGGGCTCTTTTCTATCCCCATTATTTTCACAAAAGCTTATAAGTCTCAGAAACCTACCTGTTAGCTGATGATTTCTGATCTCCAGACACTAGTATCAAACTCCTCTTCTATATATCTCCTTGGTTATCTAAAGGACATCTGACCCTCAACATATTCCAAATTATACTCCTGATCTTGTCTCCCTAAATTTGTTCCTTTCCTAGATTTATCCATCTTGGTAAATTGAATGGATATTCTATCCTTTCAGTGCTTGGGCCACACACTTGAGTCATCCTTAACAATTATTGTCTCTTGTATCTCACACCCCATCTGTCAGAAAATTTTGTGGACTCTCTATTTTAAAAATATCCAGGAGTGCCTAAGTGGCCCAGTTGGTTGAGCATCCAACTCTTGATTTCAGCTCAGATCATGATCCCAGAGTTGTTGTATTGAGCTCCATGTAGGACTCCGTGCTGAGCACGGAGCCTGCTTAAGATTCCCTCTCTCTCTCTCTCTCTCTCTCTCTGCCCCCCCACCCTCCCTTTCTCTCTCTCTCTCTCTCTCTCCCTCTGCCCCTGTTCCCCACTCACACACTCTCTCTTTCACCAAACCTGCTATCACTACAGAACAAACCACGATTCTCTCTTGCCTTGCCATCCTCTTTGACTTCCTACAGGTTGTTTTCATCACAGTAATCTGAGTGGTCCTGTTATTAAGTAGTCAGATCATGCCACCTCTTAACCCAGACCCTCAAGTGGCTCCCCATGCTATTCCGGCTAAAAGCCAAAGCCCTTATAATAATGACCTCTAAAGCCCTACAACATTTGACCACAAGCTACCACCAGCCTTGCTGTTTGTGTAATTCTCCGGACATGAACCAGCCTCAGGGCTGTGAAGTGCCCTTCCCCTGAAGGTAATCACTCTCACCTTCTTCAAGATTTTGCTCAAATGTCACTTCAGTGAACCATAACCTATTCAAAATTGCAAAAACATATCTCCCTTCCCAATTTTCCATAGCACTTTCATCATCTAACATAATATAACATTTACTCACATGTTGTATTGTCTGCCACAGGTGCTAACCAAGGGTGAAGGAAATCTAGAATGGATGGTAGAGGGAAGAGCTCATGAGTTTCAGGTACTGCCTCCAGATCAGCTGCCAGGGAGGAAGGTGGGCGGGGAAAGGGAGCTGTGGCTTGCAGCACAACAGTACAGCTGGCACTGCTAGTTGGTGAAGCTTGGATACTCTACCAACATCTTTCAGGGTGGGCAGGGGCCAGACTGATGAGGTAAACAGAGATTTGATGGGAATTACCACTGTGCTTCCTTTAGGTCTTAAAGGGTGGCACTAATTTCTTCCAGTTGCCTTGGAATGTTTGTAATTTGCAGTCTTATCCTCAGGAGGGGCATAGAGGAAGCTTCAGAGGCTCCCACTTGTCCTTGCCCAATACGATTTCTTTTATTCACAGGCCAAGGAACCAGTGTATGCATGTGGGAATTTTGTCAACTTCCAAGAATTATCTATTTCAACATAACCACTGGATTAGTCCTTGGACTGAAGAGACCCACTGTGAAGTGGACCTGGGCTGGGAGTCCATTTATTACCTGGCCCCCATACACATCTATTCTGCCGGAAGACCATGATTGTATAATACTGGTTACCATTGTCAACTCAGACCTTATGTCCAACAGTTCTCAAAATCTTAGGCTATTTCCTTTTCCCAGGGTATGGTTACCCAAATAAATATCTTCTGGTCCCTTTGGGGAAGGACTGGGATAATTATTGTCATGTCCCTTCAGTGAGTGGACTCTGAGTCTGAAAATTAGTTCAAATTCAAGCTTGTCAAAGAATTTTGATTTCTTTGGCACAGCTTCCCTTAGCCTACTTGTGATCCTTTCTCTTGACTGTATAGACCGGTGCATCAGAATTACCTGGAGGCCTTGTTGAACTACAGATTGCTGGTCCCCATCCCCAGAGTTTCTAATCAAGGGGGTCTGGACTGTAGCCTGAGAAATGGTGTTTCTTACAAATGTCCAGGTGATGATGATGCCACTGGACAGGGGACCACACTTTGAGAAGCACTGGCACAGATTGATCTTGTGTCTAGAGACTCCAGTCGTTTCCCCAGCTCTCTGTGCAGCTGTCTCTCAGCCCGTGGGTCTGACTTGCTGCTCAGTGAGATATTTGCTCCCACCTTGCTTCTGATGGTTAACATTGTCGTTTGGCCTCCGTGGGGGCAGGGATTCAGCTGTGAGTGGTCAACACTCCCAGCAGTTGGGTTCATTGGGTGCGGAGGTCTTGAAGGGGAAGTGTGGGTGGTGCCCTTCAGACCCTACCAGGCTCCTTCCAGCCTCTGTCTCATGGCCAGAGCTAGTGAGGGGAGTGAGATTTGCCTCAGGTACAAAATTTAATGGGACTTCCCAAAGATACAAGCAAGATAAATATTTGATGCAATATTTTTAAAACTGAAAATGCTAAAAATACCTGAAATTAGCAAAATATCAAAATTTTAAAGTCAGGAATCAATGTTTCTGATTTCTCCTTTTCCTGGGGCTCCAATATGGGTTGGCATGGCGCTGTCTTCCCTCACTAGAATGTGGGCTCCATGAGGCAAGTAGGGATTTTGTCTGTTTTACCCACTAATGTGTCCTCAGTACTTTAGAAGAGTACCAGGCACATAGCAGATGTTGAATAAATACTTACTGAATGAAACATATAAGACATTTGAGAGACAAATGACCATTTAATCTGCATTTCCATATTTCTGCCTCTCTTTTTTTCCCCTCAGTGTTTGTTCACTAGTCTTGACTGTATACCTTCACCTTAGAGCCAGGAGACTTGGAGGGAGTTAGGTACAACTTAGCGGAAGTACCTGACAAAAAAAAAGGATGTATTTTATTTAAAAAGTCAATTTTGAGTTGTTTAAAAATATTTTCTTAATTGATTGCATCATCAGATCTAAGGGCTACAGGTAGTACTTGTCACTGTACTAACCACATTATTGGTTGTTAGCTTACATAGTTGTGAGAAACCATTTTCAAGATTTCTCTGTTGATCCTAGAAAACTTCCCTGACCCTGCTCCCCCAGTACAGGTGGATATAGAATTCCGGGGCCAAAAGTTTGAACAGAAAACCTTGATGCAGAGAGAAAGTGTCACAGGCAGCAGTCTGCCACTTCCCCTGTGTTCTGTCCCTGTGGGACCTATCAGGATCCTGGGGTAGCACTGAGGGTGGTGGCAGTACATGGAGAGAAACTTCTGGGTATGGGCTAGCTGGTGTTTTTGCACGGGATGCTGGAAGAGCATGTGGCCGGAGCAGCCAGGCACTGACTCTGGTAAGTCCCCTCCTCACTGCAGAGCCTGCTGTCACCATATCCTAACCTTTTTGCACCCACAACTAATTCTAACTTCTTTTTAGACAGTGAGGGGAACTTAGGAGTCTTTGGGTCAGATAAGAATCTCAGTGCATTAAAGGCAACTCATATTCACCACAGAAAAATTTAGATTGTTTGTGTCCTACTGCCAGAGTCCAGCTCCAGCAGGTCCAGGGCTCCCTGAAGGATGGGCGGTGTCGGCCAAAAGGAGGGAGAGAGCCTTGGCTTTCTTTCTGCTCACCAGGTGGGCTACTCTGCTCTGACCCGAGAGTCAGCTTTATTTATTGAAAAAATATATGAAGTACAAAACAGAAGTGACAATTGCCTTAGACAATGATTTCTGATGACAAATTCTTTGGCATGTAAATATTTCCCAGAACATAGATTGATGGAAGACTCCTGCATAATCTTTACCAATAGAGATTGAAGTAAGTGACTAGATGTTTATCACACAGGATAGGAAGTGATCGTTAGCATTCAAATACAAGGCAAAGTTTTTAGCATGGCAAAGGTTAGAGTTAGGTCTTTGTGAGCAGGGGTCAATAGCCTGTTTTCCAAGGGGAGGAAAAACAGATTTTCTCAGGAAATATAACATTTGCTCCTATAATCACAAAAGAAGAAACTCCTATAACAAGTTTTTTCACAATACACAATTCACATAGTTTTATCATAAGAAGGCAAGTCACTCCTGGTAGCAGTCAGTCAGGCGCCTTGTGGGTCAGTGATCAAGCAGAAATTGAGTGGGGGTTGAGTGGGTGTAGACTCCAGTCGTTACCTGACAGCGGGAGGCCTTGCAAACCTGCCTTACTTCAGAAATGGCTCCAGTCATCCTACCCAGGCTAGATGATAGAAGTCCCAAGCCTCCGATCTCCATTGTCATTTCAAAACAAAACAAAATAAAAACAAGCCTGCCTAATACAAATTTAGACCTGGTGAAGGTACACTTATCATAATGAGCACTGAGTAGTGTACGGAATTGTTGAATCACGATATTGTGCACCTGAAACCAATATAACGCTGTGTGTTAACTCTACTGGAATTTAAAAAAAAAAAAAAAGGCCTGAGAAACTTCAGAAGCAGGTGAACTGAGTCTGGTTGTCTTGCTGAGTCTGGTTGTCTTGCCCCTCTCTGGAGAAGGAGCCCTCGATGCAGCCTGCAGGGATGTTGATGGGGTTCCATCAAGCACAGAGAGATCTGAGAAGAGCATATGATGGTGAAGATATGGAGAAGGAGGGGCCCCTGGGTGGCTCAGTCAGTTAAGCAGCTGACTTTGGCTCAGGGCATGATCTCTTAGTTCATGGGTTCAAGCCCTGCATCAGGCTCTATCAGGCTCTTTGTTAAGAGCTGGAGCCTGGAGCCTGCTTCAGATTCCATCTCTCTCTCTCTCTCTCTCTCTCTCTCTCTCTCTCTCTCTCTCTCTCCCCCAGCCTCACTCATGCTCTATCTCTCTCTTTCTCAAAAATAAAAAAACATTTAAAAAAGTCCTTTTTAAGAAAAGGTATGGGAAGATGATGGAACCACCGGGTATTGAGCACCTACTAGGTGTTAAGCATCATGTTAGGCAATTTATATATGTGATAGATCATTTATTTAGTTCTCACAGGAATTCTGTGAGAAAGGTTTCATTGCCCTGTTTATAGATGGAAACACGTCAGAAGGACGCAGTTAATTTTTCCAGAGCACGCAGCTAACCAGTGGAGTCTGGTGGAGGAGGGAGGAACTGTTCTGTTCCAAAGCCAGTGCTCTGTCGACGGCATCAGGGCAGCTCCCACAAAAGTGACTGTTTCGGGGCAAGGCCAAAGTCATCTTCCATTTGGTCATTGTGCACTTCCAGAAAGAAAAGCGTGGCACTGCCCTTTCCTGGTGGTCGCTGAGCTGTGGCAAGGGTGCTGGGCTGCAGGCGGGTCTCCTCTCCCCTACAAAGCAGACCTCGGCAGCCGCTCTATGGTCCAAACAGGGGAACCCTCGATGTCTTTGCTTTGGTTCAGCACCTCCGAAACGTGGGAACACTGCCAGGTGGCCGTCCCACGCACACCAAGCCAGGCCCTTCACAGCGTGTTGAGCTCCAGGCACCGTCCACGTTTGGAGGGTAAGGTGTAGCCCTGCCAAGGTTGCCTTTTTATTTTCATCAAATGTGTGCAAATATTTTTTTCCATGGAGAAATTTTCCTCATTAAAAGGTTTTCAATTGCTGGGCTCTGGACAACTGTCTGGAGGCGGGTTGCTCGTTTCCTGCACTTACTTGCCTTGGACAATGATCGCTCTCACAAGTGAATAGCCCGGTGGCGGGGAATCTAGGTCAGCTTGTCCCTTCTGCCGCTTACACCACTAGGGGGCACGAAGCACCTCTGATAGAGGAGCTGAGAAGGCCGGAATGTGTAAACTGTCCGGCAAAAGCTGGAGGCTTGCTTGCATTCAGCTCTCATGATGAACACATTTCTTCCAAAACCAGTCTCACAGGGCACTTCCCGCAGCCACACGGCCCCTGAGGAGAACAGCGAGGGTGACTCAGGGGGCTTGCCATTTGGTCATTACAGAAAGCCTGCTCTGTCTTCTGAAGACACCGAAAATGCCGACCTAAAGGACCAGGGTGTAACTGAGCTTTGAAACCCTGTAGGCCATGAGATCAGAGTCCATTTCATAAAGGCCTATAATCTGAAAGAATAGGCCGTATAATAATGTCATTTTGGGGGAGGTGGGGGGCAAGCAGTCAGACTCCAATTCCACAAGATCCTCAGAAAGATATTGCTAATCAAAAGCTTTAAAAAATTCCCAGAATCTCACACAAGCAATAGCCTGCATATTTTTATTGAGATATAATTGACATATAATGTTGTATAAGTATGAAATGTATAGCATGTTGGTTTGATAGTTTATATATTGCAGTTAAGGTTACCACTGTAACTCTAGCTAACACCTCCATCTTGTCACATAATTATCCTTTCTTTTTTACAGTGAGAACAATTAAAATCTAGTCTCATAGAAACTTTCAAGTGTATAATACAGTGTTATTAACTATAATCATCATGCTGTGCTTTAGATCTCTTCTAACTGCAAGTTTGTGCCTTTTGATCGGCATTTTTCCAATTCACCCCTCCTCCCAGCCCCTGGAAACCACCATTCAACCCTCTATTTCTACCAGTTCAGATGTTTTAGATTCCACATATAAGTAATAGCATTACAATATTTGTCTTTCTCTATCTGGCTTATCTCACTTAGCATTGATGCCCTCAAGGTCCATCCATGTTGTCACAAATGGCAGGATGTCCTTCTTTCCCATGGCATTCCATTATCTGTATAACATTTGACGTCTTTGTCTGTTCATCTGTTGATGGACACTTTGGTTGTTTCTGTATCTCGGCTACTGTGAATACTGCTGCAAGGAAGAATGAAGGTATTTCTCCACGATCCTGCTCTCATTTCCTCCGGGGTATACCCAGGTGGAATTGCTGCATCAGACAGAGTTCTATTTATAATTTCTTGAAGAACCTCCGTCCTGTTTTCCATCGTGGCTGCACCAGTTTGCATTCCTGCCAGTAGTGCACAAGGGCTCCCTTTTCTCTACATTCTTGCCAAAGTTTATTTCTTGTCTTTTTGATAACAGCCATTCTAACAGGTGTGAGATGATTATCTCATGATGGTTTTGATTTGCATTTCCCTGATGATTAGTAATTTGAGCACCTTCTCACATACCTGTTGGCCATTTGCGTGTCTCCTTTGGAAATGTCTCTATTCTGTTCCACTGCCCATTTTTTAAAATCAGCTTTTTCTTCCTTTATTACATTCTGAAATGATCCCCATAGTAGGTCTACTTACCATCTGTCACCAAAGTTATTACAATATTATTGACTATATTCCCTGTGCTTTGCATTACATCTCCGTGACTTACTCATTTTATAACTGGAGTTTATACCTCTTAATTCCTTTCACTTATTGTGCCAGCTGCCCCCACGCCCTCCCAGGGGCTTACTCACTGGTCTCCCTCTCTCCCAAGGGAAGGATACTTGGCCTCCTCTTTCTCTAGGCTGTGCTGTCTTAGGGGGAAGGATAACGTGGGCAAAGTTCCTCTTACCCACTCAAATGCATCCAAACTCTGTTTTGTTTTTGCTCCAACAGAATGCTGGAACTTCTCCTCCAAGCACTTGGGATTCTACATAGTCTCTCTTGTCTGGGGGTTATCTGCCCAAGTCAGCATTTTCCAGGGACTCCCAGACTACGGCCGGTTGAAAGGAGTTAGAGCCAGTTTCCAAGCTGCTGACAGTTGCACAGCCCATCCTGAGGTCTGTCTGCCTTTTGCCCAAACCACAGGTAGGTGGGACGCTCCCAGGTCCCTTGGTGTTTGGTGCCAGGCCCCGCAACTCCCACAGAAGCAGAGTTGTGAATGGTTACCAAACTTTAGATATTAAAGGAGATAAAAATGAGGGACATCTTATGCTTCCATGTTGCTGACGTCACTCCTCCCAGTAGCCTGCATATTGGCTGATCCATATTTAGCATCCACACAGGTATGATGCTGAAAAGAAGATGAGATTGGGTGCTAGACAGAGCTGCTATACAGTAGTTTTGTGACTGCTAGAGTACTTAATCTGAACATCAACAAATCTGCAGAGTATCTCCTTTATAGGATTGTTCAGCACCAACAAATATTTATCAAAGACGTACTGTGTGCCAGACATTGTGTTAGTCCCTATAGATCTGACAAAAGATAATGCAAATATGGTTGGTCCCTGCCTTTTGCACATTACATTGTGACGAGGATCATATCACCAGTAGGGACTTATCTAAGGTAACTGCATTGTGGCACTTAGCACATGTTACTTATTTTCTCCCATTCTTTCCCTCCTGTCTCTTCCTCCTCAAAAATATAAATTGTAGGACCAGGTCAAGATTCCCCTTGGCAATGTGGATTTCTAGAAATAAAGAAGAAATTCATTTATATTTTACATTTTATCTGCCTTTACTTAGCACTTAGCTATTTGCCAGGCTGTGCTAAGCTTGAGGGATCTATAATGGATATTGTCATTTTTCTGGCCACCATTATCTGATCCACCTTCCTTATTTGAGGAATTCCCCCACTTGCTCTAAACAGGCTGAACACATCAGCCATTCACCTGAGGCTTAGCCAATCAGATGCTTGCACCTTAGTGTGCAAAGAGGCCTCAGAAGAAATAGGAAGGAAGTAGGGAGAGAGGATAATCCACCAAGGGGGAGGGCTATGGCAGATACTGTAACATCCTCCAGTTTCCAGCAACAGTTGGCAGTGCAAGTGGGAAAGCGGTTGGTGGTATGGCTTTGAATGTGGCCATGGCTGCTTTTCACACCTATTATTTCAAGCTCAACACTCTGATCTTCCTACTGGTTCAGTGAACTACCCAATCCCTTTCAGCAAAATTCTTGTGTGCTTAAATCAACACAGATAGGTTTTGTTCATGCAACGAAGACCCCAAATTGACCCAAGAGGAAAAACAAATAAGAGTCAGACCTCTATCTCTTAGGAGTTCTGTATACAAATGATTTCAGTACAGTCCATGGAATGGAAGAAAGATAGGACACATTGAGGGCATCTACTATACTAGACAGTGAGAATCAGTAATGAACACACAGCTTTGCTGACCACAAGGAATTCAGTCTATTGGGAGAGACAGATTCATCAACATATAATGGTATGTGCACAGGGCATGGTGGAAGCACCAAGGGGACATACAGACCAGATGAGGACTGGTGGGAATGCCAAATAAAGAAGGCTTTGGTGAGGAGGATGCCATATATGCCATATATATATATATATATATATATATATATATATATATACATATACATATATATGTATATACACACATATATATATAATATTTTCACTATATGTATTTTTTTTCTTTTGAGAGAGAGAGCGTGCATGTGTGCATGCACGCAAGCTGGGGAAAGGGGCAGAGGGAAAGAGAGATAAAATCTTCAGCAGTCTCCACACTTTAGCACGGAGCCCAACATGGGGCCTGATCCCATGACCTTGGGATTATGACCTGAACCAAAATCAAGAGTCAGACGCTCAACCAACTGAGCCATCCAGACACCCCTAAGGATGCCATATTTGAGCCAAGTCCTCAAAGAAGAGTAAAAGGAAGTCAGACAAAGGTGGAGGAGCCTGGGAGAAAAGAAGACAGTCCCTTGTGCAAAAGCAAAGGCCCAGAAGAGAGATTCAACACAGGATGTATGCAATTACACAGTTTGATGTTGCTAGAGCCACCGTATTCCTAGTGAAGAATAAGAAAGTTTTTGTGGCTACAGGACTGATGTGAAGTAAGAGTTGGGAATAGCTGCCTAGAAGAACAGAAGACAGTGTGGACCAGAGATAATGAAAAATGTTCAGGGGTACAGAGGGCCCAGAAGAGGCTGGACACCATGATATTTTTGTAGAACCAGCCCACATGCTCATCAGATGTTCTACAGAACATACTGGTGTATAGGAGTAAAGGACATTGGTCCAGAATTAGAATCTTGTTGTGAAAATGAATGCAGATATCTGAATTTAGAACATCTGATCTTGGACTGGGTTTGCTCAGGTATATCTAGGCACACATTTGCAACCTGTCTTTGGTTCAATGAGGGAGAAGATACAAAACAGGGGGAAAGAGGGGGGCAGGATTTAGTCTTGACTGAAATCTGTGATATACAGCCCAAATCTATTTCATGCCCTAATGTAAAGGTTTTGAATATGTTTTGAATATAAAAAGAAAATTATGATTATAAAATAAATTTTAAAAAATCATCTCAATTCACTGACCATGGGGATCAAAATGTTCATCACATTTTTATAGTATATTGACACAGCATTCATTTCCCCAAAGAGGAAAATGTATAATCACTTTTCAAACATTTTAAGGAAAAAGTTTGAAATAATTATACAAACAATTTACAAAGAGCTTTCAATGTATAAAGCACTTACTTAATCTTTATAAAAGCCCTCTGAGGTAGGCATGATTATTTAGTCATTTTATAAATGGAGCAACTGAAGGGCAGATAACTTACTTGACTTACCCAAGGTCCTATGGGTGGCAGGTAGGAAAGCTAAGATCTGGGCCCAGACGGTCTGCTCCAGAAGTGGTGCCCTCATCCACACACTCCACTACCTCTCCTTGGAAATGCCACCTCTTCATTATTATGAGCTGAACTGTGTTCCCTTCAAATTCATATGTAGAATCCCTAAACTCTATGTCTCAGAAGATGATTATATTTGGAGAAAGGGCCTTTAAAGGTGTGATTATGCTAAAATGAGTCCATTTGGGTGGGCCCTAACCCAGTCTGACCATTGTCCTTAGAAAAAGAGGAAATTTTAGGGCACCTGGGTGGCTGAGTTGGTTAAACGTCTGACTTCTGCTCAGGTCATGGTCTCACAGTTCATGGGTTGAAGCCCTGGGTGGGGCTCTGTGCTGACAGCTGGGAGCCTGGAACCTGCTTCAGATTGTGTGTCTTGCTCTCTCTCTGCCTCTCCTTTGCTCATGCTCTTTTTTTTCCTCAAAAATAAACACACACACACACACACACACACACACACACACACACGTCTTTAAAGGAGGAACTTTTGACACAGACATGTACAGAGAGAAGCTGGTATGAAGATGCAGGGAGAGATGACCATCTATCAGCCAAGGAGACAGACCTCAGAAGACACCAGCCCTGCCAACACCTTGATCTTGAACTTCTAGCCTTCAGAACTCCAAAGAAAATAAAGTTCTATTGTTTAAGCCATTAAGTCTGTGGTATTTCTTTACAGCAGCCCGAGCAGATGATACCCTCATTGACCATCACTTAAGAAGGAGCAGAAGGAAGAGGCAAAATAGAAATAAATCTTTTAAGTTAACTACTCTCCTTATTCAAAATATGAAATATGCACATTTCATTAGTTAAGTGAAGCTTAATTGGTTCATGTTTTAAACAAATTAATCTGGAATTCACTTCTATAATGGGAGTAAAATAAAGCCGGAACAGTCTTCATTGATATTGAAGTAGTATCATAGACAGGAAAGGGCAGCTTAATCAAGGCCAAAGCGTGTTTGTTAATGAGCTGTCATCCTCTCCAGTGAGCCTACCAAGGGAAGCCAAGAACAATTAGGGAGCATGGATTTATTGACAGAAAGATGAGGTAAGTTGAGCACTAAGTGCCCTATGTTTCCTCAGAGGGCACAGGCCTTTCATTAATAATGAGTACTGTCCTTCCTCATGTCTTATGAGTTTCCCACTACAATGGAACTACTGGTGTGAAACACGAGGCCTTCCAGTAGTTATAGACAATTGAGAGATTCTTAGAAGTGCAATAGTGTCATATTCCAGGGGAAAAGTAATATCCAGCATATTTGTTTTTCCTCGAATGAAGTTTAACCCACATGTACCAACTATCTGCAAGGTGGTTCTGGAGCCTTCATTGTGTTCAGGATTCTGGAAGTACTCATAGCAGAGGCCCCTTTATTTACTTATTTTTTATTTTTTTTAAATGTTTTATTTATTTCTGAGATAGAGAGAGACAGAGCATGAGCAGGCAGGGGCAGAGAGAGAGGGAGACACAGAATCAGAAACAAACTCCAGGCTCTGAACTGTCAGCACAGAGCCTGACGTGGGGCTCAAACCCACAAACGTGAGATCATGATCTGGGCCGAAGTCGGAGGCTTAACCGACTAAGCCACCCAGGCGTCCCAGCAGAGGCCCCTTTAGATGTCTGTTTTCTAAGAAATAAATTAGCAGGTGTCCCAGACACAAGTCTGAATGGTTTCAAGAGTGAAAGCCTTAATTATAGATTTGAAAACAACTCCAACGTTGACCAGTTTGTCACATTTTCATTTCCTGGTCCATGCTTTACAGTCATGTGTTTTCTGTTTGAAAAGGTTTTTAAAAGTTTAAAAGCAGTGTAATTAAATATCTCATTTTTACAGAAATTGTTGTCTCATTTCTGTCTACACCAGAGAGGTCTAGTTCTCCCTTTACCAACTCTTTCTTTTTTTAAAATTTTTTTTGATGTTTATTTATTTTTGAGAGAGGGACAGAGTGCAAGTGGGGGAGAGGCAGAGAGAGAGAGAGAGAGGGAGACACAGGTTCTGAAACAGGCTCCAGGCTCTGAGCTGTCAGCACAGAGCCCGATGCGGGGCTTGAACCCACGAACCACGAGATCATGACCTGAGCTGAACTCGGACACTTAACGGACTGAGCCACCCAGGTGCCGCCCAATTTATTTCTTACTAGCCAGAAGGGGATCAACATTCTGTGTAGACTAACATAGGATTGACATTGTGTATTTCCCTAGAAAACTCCATCACAGGTAGGGGAAATGGTCAAGAACAATTTCTCTTTTGTCCTCAAATGTCACTCAGTTTTTAAAATAAAATCAACTGAAGTGCCTGCATGAAAAACTTCCAGATTCAGAGTTGGGGGAAGGAAGAATTTTACCATATTTGGAGACAATATAATACAGTGGCTGACATACAATCCACCTTAGAATAAATGAATGGGAAGAAAAGGAGAGGAAAGTGTAGGGGAAATGGCAAAAACAGAGGAGAGAAGTAGAGACAGATTGTTTAAAGGAGAAGTAATACAGAAAGAAAAGCAGAGAAAGATGTTCCCAGGCCCAGAAACATGTGGACAGAGATACATATATTAGAAGGAAATACACAGAGTCATACTGGGGTCACATACCCCAACTTTCATGACACCCTATACCTCATCTATAGCATACTATTGCTTTAAAAGCTGTGCCACATTTTTCACACAAAATCAAAACTAAGAATGCAAATTAAAAACATAAATAAGAATAAACCTTGTTCCACAAGCTAAAGTAAAAGAATATTGAAGGCCAAATCTGGATTTCTCATTTTTACATGTATGTGTGTGCGTGCACACACACACACACACCCTTGATGTTTTTGAATAATGAGAGACTCTTCTGTTCTGCTGATCAAACCACAGGATGGCTCTGCAAAGCCAGTCAGAATGGGATGTGCAGTAATAATGATTCACACCAACCCCCAAATATGCCAGCAGCTGGCTGGGCTGACATGGCTGTGAACTGTCATTGCTTTGACTATATGTAGAAGTGGCCAAGGTCTGTTTTAAAAAGGTTTAAATCTGCACTTGTTCTTGATTTTCTCTTCTTTCCTTTTAGAAACCTGCCCTGGGTGCGCCCTCCTGGCCAGGCCTGCTCCCCTCCTTTGGTCTCCCCACGTCTCTATGACACTCCTGCACTGTTCTAGAGGCCGTGCTTCATGGCCTGAATAGAATGGAAACAGTTGAGTAAGAAGAACATCCAAAGAGGGAGACGGATTTTCCAATTTCTTGCCCTTGCCTGGTCCTTCTTGATTAACCTCAGAGATTTGGATCAATCCTGTAATTCCCATGTGCCATACTTGTCATTCTCTACCTGTTGGAAGGCTCTCCCTAGTCCTCTTCTAAGAATTATAGTATAGTGGTCTCTAGATAGTTCATTGGTCCTTTTGTATTTCTGTCTCTCTAAATGGCATACTGTGTAATTTTCACCAGCTCTGATGACGGCTTAAATTAACAGTAAATCATTGAGCCTTGATGCATTTTAGAGTGTGTTTACCTCGGAATGATTCTGAAAGCAGCCACAAATAAAAAATCTGCTGGAAAAATACAGTAGTATTGCAACGGGTGGTTGATAGTGAACTTGGCAAACACACTTTTGTTTTCAAATCCTCCAACCCCAAGATATCCCAGAGCTGAGGAATTTGGTGAATTCTGGGAAAATAAAGGAACTTGACGATGTATGTGTTGGTGGCTCCTTTAGTGGATGCCCCACCACCTACTCGTAGACCACAGGGAATTTCACAGCCAGTGTTTTATGTGGCAGAGGGTGCCAGGCAGCTGAACATGGAAGTCAGTTGTAGATTTTTCCATCCTTTCAGTCAGCTTTCTTACGAAGGCTCGTCTCTTTACAAGAATCATTGAAATGTCTTTCCTTTAAAGTTAACACCACAAGGAATGGAAGTCTCATTTCCTGGAAATACAGGGCTGGATGGCAGCCATCCCTCAAATGAGCCCCTATGGAGAAGACTTGGAGACATGAGCTCCCAACTCAGGTTTCCGGTGGATGTGTATTAAATCCCACAGACTGGAAGCTGAGGTCATGGATTACTTTCTCATTGCTGTCAAGGGTCAGCTCAGCTTATACTTCCTGTCATTATTGTCTTAGATCATGCATGACTTAATCCTTCTTAACCCATTTCTTTACACACAGATTTCTAATCAGCTCTGAAAAATACTATTAATATCTGTACATTCAAGAAGAGATGTTAATGGGATAAGGGCTGAGGAGCTGCTGTGGGTTGGCAACAGTAGGAATCAAATAAAATAGGACAGCAAATCAGGAAATAGAGTAATGGGAGTCATCTGAGGAGAGGAAATTAAGCAGGTTGGTCAACATCCCTGCTAAAATGTTTCTTGCTCTGCTCTGAAACTTCATTTGCACAACTGAGCTAGCAGGGGTTGCGTTGGGAGGAACAGGAGTTTGCTATCACATAAATACAGGTGGAACCCTGCCTCTATCTCTAGGCTCTGTGAGATCAGACAAGCTTCTTAACCCTTCTCAGCCTCTTGTCAGGGATAATTCCAAACTTTCAAAACTATGGCAAGAAACAAAGTGGCTAAGTCAGCTAAGGTCGGTTCATGATCTCACGGCTTGTGAGTTCAAGCCCTAGGTCAGGCTCTGTGCTGACAGCTCAGAGCCTCGAGCCTGCTTGAGATTCTGTGTCTCCCTCTGTCTCTGCCCCTCCCCTGTCTGCACTCTGCCTCTCTCAATAAACAAACGAACAATTTTAAAAAAGAATCAAAGATCACGTATTGAAGAGCAGTTGCTACAGAGAGGCATTTAGTACCCGGTGAAATGATTAGTGAAATAATAGTAACTGTGTGCCAAATAATGCACTGGCCTAATGCTCACTTTGATGGGGGCGAGGAAGAAGTAGTGATAATGAGGAAACTCGCAGGAATCCGGAGAGAGCAACATCAAACTCATGTCAGCCACTTAATTTGCCTTTGTTGTCCTTACCACATCTTCACCATCCTTTCCCTTAACTTCAAGCCAAATGATTACCCAACAGATGAGAAGCAAAATAATGTTAGAAATTGTGAAGTGTTTGGAAATTTTACTCTGCTCTCAAGCTAACAAATCAGCCAATCACAGCTTTACTAAAGCTGGCAGAAGACACGAAACTCCTCGTCAGAGACAAAGGACTTTATTACAGCACAGCAGGTGTTATGCCCAGATTTTTAATATCGTCCCCCAAAACCAGAAACCGCCAGAGAGACCGAGTCATGCATGCAAAAGCAAAGGACTTTATTATTACAGGCTTATAAACTCGGGCTCACAGACTTCACCATCACAGTGGATCCATTCGGAGAGCCCCGAACAAAGGCAGGGTAGGGCCTTTATGGGTTTGGGAAGGGGGAGTTACAGGAAATTGTGACATAAATATAGTGACCCAATCACTATCACCTATCAATATTGGCAGTAACTTTAACCATACATTGATACTTTTGGTGGGAGCCAATCACAATGTGTAGAGTATTGACCAATTACAGAGTGGGCCCAAGACCCTCACGTAGGGCGTGACTAGCCTCAAGCAATAGGAGCAATAAGTGATTATCTATAGCTTCTATCTTTAGGCCTGCCCTTAGAAATGTTAAGGGTGTTAGCTGGCCTTTCCTGATTGGGTGTTACAAGGGTGGTCCCTCCTTCCTTGGGCAATGTGTGCCCTTCTATTGTCTAATGATTCTGAGAAGCTGACACTTAGGCCTCCAAGGTCAGAGGGGAAACTTGAAGCCTGTTATGGAATCAGTTTGATTCAGACCTGCGTCCTTACACAGGCAGCATGAACTCCATGTCCTCATAGGTTCCCCTGAACCCCAAGAGTCCTGGGGGTGATGCACAGATGGGCCCAGGTGGATGCTGTGCACACAGTGGGTTTATGCCATAACTGAGGAACTATGCGTTTAGGAAACCCCCAATCTTACAGTGTGTTGCTAGTGAGACAGGGAAACTGAAGGACTCCATAAACATCTGCCTTTTGCTCCTTTTCCTACTTTGATTCTTGCTAGGACCTGCACCCCACCCCACTTTACACATGCCTCAGAATGCAAATAGTGTATGTCTTCTATAAGGGACAAAGAGTTAATGATTTCTTTAGATAACATGTAAGGAAGGACCAGGTAAGAATGACCAGACAAAGCTATTATATGCATATTCCAGACCACCAGCACTAGACATCTCAGAGCCAAGACCCCCTGACTCCAAGGAATAGCCCTTGGGTCGTTGTCTCTATTCTAACTGGTTCTTGGACGCCTAAGAGAACACATACACCAGACCATAATCCTCCAATAAAAATCTCCAGATCATAAACAAAGACAAGACTCATGCTGCTTTCCTTTCCAAGTCTCCCAGACGCTCCATCTGTATCTGCTCTCTATCTTCAGTAAACTCTGCTCCCACTTGCTGCTGGCTCATGTTTGATTTCTATCTTGCAGGAGGCCAAGGACCCTCTTGGCTGGTTCTGCCGGATCTCTTCTGGGTCTTTGGATCCAGCCTGCCAGTATCATTAGCAAACGTACCCAACCTTTCTCTCAGAGAGACATTATCTTTATTATCCTTGTCAGGAAACATATCTGTCCTCTGTCCCAGAGACTGACCCAATCTCTATCTTTCAAGACTCTTTTGTATATAAATATCCTTGAAAAGACAGTCTGGAAGACTGGAAGCTGGAAGAGCTGTCACAAGACATATAGAAACACCATGGGGAATTGTTCCCCACCTCCAACAAGTAAGACAGCCAAAGGCAGAAGCCAAAAGAAGACACTGTGGTTAGGTGAGATGTCTTAAAATATTTATTTACTTACTTCATCAATAGAATTGATAACCTCACATGGAATCTGAAATAACGTAGCTCCCGAAGTTGCTGGTGCCAGTGATGTTTTCCTCATGCAATTTCCAATCAGCGTCAAATGGAGTTTTAGCCCATTGAAAGAAAATGCATCAGGGTTGTTTTGTTTTGTTTTTGTTTTGTTTACCTATGGAAAAAGAAAGAAATAAGCAGCTTTGTTCCTTCCTAACTGCCTTTGGGCTTTATGAGATTTAAAATGGTTCAGGAAAAGAATTCTCTTAGAGGCCATTTGGAAGGTTTTGGAATCCTGAGATTTATCTGATTCAATCTTCTTATTAATGTGCCGTTGTGAGGCAGATATGGTTCTCCTAATGACTTGAGAACTCAGAGCACAAACCACCGAAGAACTTCTAGTGTTTCAGATCCCACCATGGCGTATGCCCTTAGAGTCCTAAAGGCAGACCATCTCGAGGACCTTGCCCTCTTGTTTGGAAGGACAGTTCTGCTCCGGTGTCAGACCGCACAGGAATCTGTATCCAAGTTTTGGTTCAGTCAGTGACAAAATGAAGTAATTGTCATGGCAAGGAATTCAGGGACTGTCTTATCTGAGAACTTAATGACAGAGTAGCCAGGTGTCAGTGGGGGTAAGGGAGTAGGTGATTCAGGCAATGTTTCCTGTCTCTGCTTCTAACAGAAGGATGCATGCCCCATAGTTGGCAAAGCCCAAAATCTGGTTATAAGTCTTCTTTCTCCCTTGCTTTCCACATCCAATCAATCACAAAGTGCTGCTGATATTCCTAAATATATATATAATATATCTAAAATATATTTATATAAAATGCATATTTATATATAATCTACCTGAAATTTTTCATTTTTATTGTTGCATCCTGTGAGGTAGAAATCTAATTGGATTTTTCTCAAATTTCTCAAGAAAAGTTGGCAACGTACCCTTATGACTCCCACTCCCTTCCACAGCACACTCAACACCCGCCCACATGCACACCACACACCCGCACACACACCCGCGCACACCCGTGCACACACACAAAGGGGAGACAACACTTCCTTCCATTCCATGCACGTTCTTTCCATTTACCCAGAGCTCAGTTTTTCTCAATCATCTCGAGGTGTTATCCAAGAGGACCTCCTCAAGGGTAGGTTTTCAGCATGGAGGCAGGGGCTTGGCTGGTGCCATGTAATGGGGTGTTGGTGGCCCTCCCCCCGCCTGGTACAAGCCTAGCAGTGCAAACCCAGTGAGTGCTCACCCCAGATTCAGGGGTCCTAACCTCTCCCTACGGCCTGAGATGAGCCCATCCTCCTCTCAGTGGGCCCGAGCTGTGTGAGCTGAACTAGGGGGCAAAATCTACATCCAAACTACGGATGCAAAACATGCATATGAAATCCACTAATATTTGACTCTTGGGAAATATACTCCCAAAGATTACCTCCACCATAGTTCTTGGTAGCTGAGCAAATCACTAGAATGCAAACTTGGAATCAGACTTTCCTATTAGAATCCTGGGGTCCTGTTATTGTATTAAAATACAAATACTATGTACTTTTAATCTTTAATATTTTATGTAAATCGCATTTTCTCAGTTATCAGACATGACTTGTGTTTATGGGAAATAAATTTCAGTCTTCTATTTTTTAAAAAATCCCTTTACTTTAGAGGAACTTTAAAACGAGTCCTCCTCCCCCAGCACGGCATTCCCAAGGAAGGAGAATTGGCCTCTGTGATTTCACAGGGAGTCTGCCAGCAAGAGATGCAGGAGAATGGACAATGGAGTTCTCTGTATCCCTGCAGAGAAGGAGAACCAAAATGCTGACATTTCAGTGATTATATTTGGGATCTACAGTTGCCCTGGGGCATCCCAAAGAGCACTTAATAGATGAGTCTTCGCTTATGTTCAGAGCTTAAATTAGCTTTCAAATATCTAAAAGGCTAGAGAATATATCACTTAGAGAGGGAAACCTAGTTTCCTTCTCCGTTCCCATCAAGCACGGGTGTGTGTGTGTGTGTGTGTGTGTGTGTGTGTGGTTTTGCATTTTTTTGCATAGATTTTGCAGTGCTGGGAGCTGCAAATAGCTACAGGAATTATGCCCTATACATAAGTTAAGTAAACATTAGGGCAGTTATTTCAAATATTCTGTTCTTTCTTTAGGACCTGTCATGGTTTTTTACTGAGCAAATATATTTACTTAAATATTTTAGTATCAGTACTCAGCACAATGCCTCACACAGAATACGGAATAAATGATTCAGTTTATGGCCTTATCCACTCTGGAATTCTACTAATAAATATGGATACACACTCGGTAATATGCCTTAATTCTCCTTTGATAAAACAGAAATTCCAGGAGCGCCTGTATTGCTTCACACCCAGGCTTGCAGGGATCTCGCTTGTCACAGAAATGAGCCATATGGTCGCTGCCCTAAGGTCCCACGTTACCCAAATATCACTGCTTTGCGCTTTCACAGCAGATTGTTTCCTTACCAACCGCAAGAAGCTATATCTTAAATAAATGAAGTAAAATTATATTTGTCAAATATCAAGAACAAAGTCGATTTTGCAAGTCAGTAGTCTTGTTTGTCATCGACTTGATTTCCTGAATATTCAGAATTCAATACCCTGGCTTTAGGTTTCTGGTTCATTTGCACAAACTAATAATGCTTCACAAAGCTCAGAGGCCACTTGAGCTGTCTTCACACTGTGAGTTCACCAGAATGCAGAATTACAAAAGTGAGTTTGTCAACCCTTTTAAAAATGTGTGCGCACCCCTGACGTCCTAGCCAGAGGACTGGGACAAACCCAGCGGTGTGGGGGTTGTCCCTACCGCTGCCACACCGCAGCTCAGGTGTGTTAACCCGCCAGCTATTTTCAGCTGCGACTGAAGCGCTGCCGAGGCCCTCAGGCTCGCTCACTGTGCTGCAGGTCAGTTTAATTAGACTAATGCCAGGTCCCAGTCTGAGCCAGCTTGACTCTGACTTGTGTTTTGAATTGCGGAATAGGATAACAGTATGAACTGCATGATGGTTGTTCAGCTGAAATAGAAAGGAAGAACTTTTCTTTTTAATTTTTGTGTATATATCTGGGAGAAAAATTAAGACGATGAGGACCTGTACCTCAGGTACCAGTTCCTTGGGCAAACTGAGGGACCAGGGGATCGGGACAGAAGGTGTTCAGAGCACAGAAGACCATGCTGCGGGTGGGGACATGGGCTCCCCCCGGTAAGGGCGGCAGTGATGGAGGGTTCAGGTTGCCTCCTGTGCCTTCCTATGAACAACCGGCATCACAATGAGGGCTGGGATTCATGGCTACAAGAGACAACACCTAGAACTCTTAGAAAGAATTTGTGAATTGAGGAAGGAACCAAAGCCCTTCATGAATCGGTGGTTTAAATCCCATGAGACTTGAGTTGGTGGAAACTGTTGTCAGGAAACAAAATCCCAGTGTCCTCAGCCCGGTCTTTTTCTGTGGAGTCACCTTCGGCAGGTACACACCTGCAATCAGGAACAAATTAGTTCTGATCTTGTAGCTCTCAAGAGACATCCAAAAAGAAAATACAGTTTATAACCTCGTCTCATTAAAAACCTCCATTCTCCTTCTTCCAGGGCTTCCATACGGTTCCCCCTGTAGTTTGCTCGCTCTAGCCTCCTGATCCCTGCTTTCATTCTCAGCCTTCCTTTCAGTGGGCTCCTTACACGAATTGCTCTGATCTGAAATATAGGTGCAAGTTTGGATCAGGATGGCGGTGTAGTGGTGCAGAATCCTGAGCCATCATTTTCCTCTAGGGGTCAGGGAAGGGGAGGCTATGAATACTTAGACATTGGGAAGTTATATCTCCGTGCATTACTGACGGGGCCCCAACTGTTGGGCTAAAGAGACCTGGGGAATCTTCGGTTCCAGAAATCGTGAAAGCAAACTTTGTGTTTAGTTTTCCAGCTTCCCTTTTCTGCAGAGTTTCCCCAGCATTCCATTGTTCATATATTTGACAAACACTTATGGAATGCCTCCCCTTTGCTGGTAGTTGAGAAAGAAAAAAATTGTCTAGAGAAGGAGACAGAGAAGTAAAGAAAAAATTACATTTATATAATAAACACTATAACGAAGCTATAAAAGTATAATATAAAAACAATGACTGGTTTTTGCACACCCCCTTGCCAATAGTCAACGGCATAAACAAGAAAGAAGTTCATTTCTCTCCCACACAATGGTCCCAGTGTGAGAATTCAAGGGGTGCTAGGAGGCTCCATGTGACAGGGACCGAAGACTTCTCTTTGGAGCCCATTCATCCCCAGGTGTCGCCCTGGTCTGCGTATTCACAGATGGCTGACTCACCACTGCATATGCTGGCCCCACTTCCTGACCAGGGGAAGAGAAAGTGTTTCCTTTAAGGAGCCGACCTGGAACTTCGGTTCTGCTTATATACTATCAGCAAGAATTTTCTCACTTCATTACATTGAGCTGCAAGGGAGACTACCAAGTGTGCTGGCAAAAGCTTGGGTTTTGTATTTACTAAATGAAGAAGGGAAAGTTGAGGAGAACAACTTGTGGTCCCTGCTACAGTTGATAACCAACTCACTATTTCCTGAGACTGTTGGCAAAGCAAAACACTTTGTTCTCAGGAGCAATGGCTTCCAGCCACAGTTTCCTTACTCCCTGAACATGACCACAACATGTGGCCAAAATCTGGAAAAGCCACGAGGTAAAGGAAACTGGAAGACAAATACTTCTGGTTTAGGAAAGCATAAAATATTTACCCAACAGGTCAAGGCTCTAAGCTAAGGAGGCTGGGGAGCAGATACCACTGGGCTCATCTCACAGCACCCATGTTTCTCTTGTTCATGATTTTAAAAAATGAAGGGACTACCTGTAAGTACTCAAGGTTTGAGGATTGATCAACATGTAGCATTCTGTGTCCATCTACTCCCATCCATGTGGGTGCATACAATCTTCAGTGGGTCCTCGGGCCCCCACATTGCTCTTTTTTAAAAGATTTTGTTTTTAAGTAATCTCCACTCCCACCATGGGGCTCAAGCTCACAACCCCGAGACTGAGAGTCACACGCTCCTCCGGCTGAGCCAGCTAGATGTTCCCCAAATTGCTCTTTATCCTACACTTTACAAGCAACCTCAGTAATACGTTGACAAGTTGGTGGAGGAAGTACCAAAGCTTTTACCTGGGCCAAGGGCAGCACGAAGGGTGTGGGCCAGAAGGGTGTTCAAAATAGCTAAACTTTCTATTCAGACGAGTGCATACCGGGTGGCTTGGTGCTGCCATTTCAATGTTTATTTATTTTTCAGAGTGAGAGAGACAGAGAGAGAGAGACAGAGACAGAGCATGAGCGGGGGAGGGGCAGAGAGGGGAGACACAGAATCCAAAGCAGGCTCCAGGCTCTGAGCTGTCAGCACAGAACCTGAGGTGGGGCTCAAACTCACGAACAGCAAGACCATGACCTGAGCCGAAGTCGGCTGCTTTACCGACTGAGCCACCCAGGTGTCCCCAGTGCTGCCATTTCAATATGGATACTTTGATTTGGTATTTTTGACCAGAATAAAACCGAACTATTAACTTTTCATATCCCAAAATGAAAACCATTTTATTATTTTCATCTGACAAAATTAATAAACACTCATTTAAAAATTATCACACAATGCCAAAAAGTATAACATAATAACCACCCTACCTAAAAGACTTGCTGGATACTTTTTTTTTTTCCAGAATCTATCCACTGGGTAGGTATAAAAAAAAAGTACTGGTTAGGTTTTCTGGAAAGCAGATTCTGAGTTGGAGTTTATTGTGCAAGTGTTTCCTAAGAATTGTCCTTGGGGTCAACACCTAGGGAAGGAAGGGGCTGAGAGCGAAATTAGGTGGTGAGACAAGTAGAGCTGTGCTGTGGGCCCTCTGACAGCCCGAGAGGCCGCAGAGGGAGCGGGGGAGTGACAGCAGCCCATCAGAGTCGCTCTGGCAGACTAACACGACTGCCCTGTGCGCCTGCCCCTCTCAGGATATGCCCGCCAGCCTGCTCAGGAGCGCAGGGCAGTGGAGAGGTGACTCTGCAGGGCGGTGCTTCTGGGAGCAGCTGACAGGTGGGGCAGCAAGTCCTTTTTTGACGGGGGTGGGGATCTGGGCAGTGCCTCTTCATGTCCGTTTCACACACACACACACACACACACACACACAGAGTATAATTTTTAACAAAAATGTGATATCATCTCTGCTCTTATGACACTGATATTTTTTACTACTAGCGACATAAAGTAAAAATTTTTCCCAGGACCCAAAATATAAATAACATTAGTTTTTAGTAACTGTGGATAGTCTGTTGTACAGATGCTGAATCATCAAATTCGTTGATGGGGATTTGAGAACCTTTCATACATGCCCAATTATTACCATAAAGTAATTCCCCAAACTAGAACTGTTGAGCCAGAAGGTCTGCAGATTTACCTCTTAAAGGACGGGGCCAAATTACCCCCAGCAACTCTGTACCAATTTACCTGAGGATAATCAACATCAGTTTCTTAATCTTTGCTAATCTCATAGGTGAAAAATCGCTCATTGTTTTCTTTTTGTTTTATTATTTATTTTTGAGAGACAGAGACAGAGCATAAACAGGGGAGAGGCAAAGAGAGAGGAGACACAGAATCTGAAACAGGCTCCAGGCACTGAGCTGTCAGCACAGAGCCCAACGTGGGGCTCAAACTCATAAGCCGAGAGATCATGACCTGAGAAGTCACATGCTTAACCGACTGAGCCACACAAGCACCTCACTCATAGTTTCCTTAATAACATTTATTAATTTGTAGCCAGGCTAAATGCTATTTGAAATGTTGACATCATATCTTTCATTTATTTTTCCTATTTTGAATGATCTATATCCATCCTTTGCCCACTTTTCTCTGGATTGTGTCTGTTATAGTAAAGATAGTAAACCCATCTGGTATGTATGATAAAATGTTATTTCCTACTATATCATGTGTGTCTTTCTTTCTCTTTCTCTTACTTCATCTTTCTCTTTCTCCCTTTTTCTCTTTGTCTCTTTCCTTGCCTACCTGACTTCTAATCAAATCCATCTATCATCTGTTTAGAGTTTCTAGTTTGGGTGTTATTCCTACAAAGTTTCTCTCTAGCCAACTACAGAGATTTTCTCCTAAATTTGATTCCTGTACTTAACAAATATTTTAAATGTTTATTTATTCTTGAGAGAGAGAGACAGAATCAGAAGTGGGCTCCAGGCTCTGAGCTGTCAGCACAGAGTCTGATGCAGGACTCGAACCCACAAACTGTCAGATCATGACCTGAGCCAAAGTCAGACACTTAACACTTAACTGAGCCACCCAGATGCCTGCTTCCTATACTTTAATAAACTCTCACTCTTTCAAATTTTCTAGCAAATAATGTTTAAAAAAAATACATGCTCTGTCTAACCCACTCCTTAGTGTGATATGATTCCCCAACTACCTGCATTACCTCATACTAAGAAACATTATGAAAAAATACAGTTTTTACATTTCAAAAACATTTTGATGCAGCTGCATCAAGGTGGCTGCTTTAATCGTCTTCCCTCCATCAGAAATGCCATCAGAACATCTATTAGAGTCGGTGGAAACCCTGCCTCTAGACTATAATAGGAGTCAGCATGCAGGGCGCCTGGGTGGCCCCGTCAGTTGAATGTCGGACTTCGGCTCAGGTCATGATCTCACAGTTCGTGGGTTTGAGCCCCGCGTTGGGCTCTGTGCTGACAGCTCAGAGCCTGGAACCTGCTTCAGATTCTGTGTCTCCCTCTCTCTCTGATCCTCCCCTGCTCACACTGTCTCTCTGTGTCTCTCAAAAATAAAAAACATTAAAAAAAAAAAAAGGAGGCAGTGTGCTTTCCACCCCTTGCATGCTAACCTCACGTAACCTTCCTGGGCATGAGCTATGGACAATTTAAAGTGGACAAAATAAAGTTCTGAACAGCAGCACCCGTCTTAGGCATTTTTCTTGCTCACCCCTACCTTACAAACTTCCTGGTTCTGATCCGGATTTACACAGGTTATCCGCTCTGCTTTTCTGTTCAGTTACTTTTTGAAAAACAACTTTATTGAGATATAACTTGCATACCATAAAATCCACCCATGTTAAATGCACATTGCAATGATTTTTAGTAAATTTTCCAAGTTGTACAAGTTTTGTGTAATCCAGTTTAGAACATTTTCATCACCCCAGCAAGATTCTTCATGCCCATTTATAGTTAATCCTCATTCCCATCCCCAACCCCAGGCAGCCACCAGTCTATTTTCTATCTCCATAAAGTTGCCTTTTCTGGACACATCAGATAAATGGAATCGTATACCCCTCTAGTTTTGACATTGCTTCTTATCGCCAATGAGAAATTCCAGACTCAACCTCAGCGCTGCAGAAACTGACCAGCCAGACCAGGTTTGCACAGTAAATGACAGAGCTCTGACTCAAATCCAAGTTTCGTGATTCCAAATTCTTTCCACTCCCTCCTGCTTTCCTGATCTGAATGCATTTTCAATGTTGAATGGAAAATTTGGTGACGGCTATTTAGAAAGCCTCAAAGATCACTGGCCTTCTGGGTCAGGACACTGAGTTCTTGACTCTTCTCAGCCACCAGGGGGTGCCCCAAAGATGGATCTTTGAACTGGCTTTTGCTTGTCACAGCTGGACATCTTAAGAAAGAGAATGTCAATTTTGACCTGAGCGGGATTTTTCTGGGTGGGATTTTCCTTACAAAACGTTTCCTCTCTGGGTGATCGCAAACAGCAATGAAGAATAAAAGCCAGAATGTTTGGTGCAGATTGGAATTTTCTTTTCAGGCTTCTCAGATCAGGATTCCTTTTTTTTTTTTAATGTAGTAAGAAGGGGAAAATACAGACTTGATTCAGGAAGCTGATTCAGTTCTTAAGTTATGATGACCTAGCATAGCAGATATTGATTAATCATAATATTATGGGGATGTTGCTAATCTTTTGCATTAAAAAATTTTTTTAAATGTTTATTTACTTTTGAGAGTCAGAGACAGAATGTGAGCAGGGGAGGGGCAGAAAGAACGGGAGACACAGAATCCAAGGCAAGCTCCAGGCTCCGAGCTGTCAGCACAGAGCCCGATGTGGGGCTCCAACTCACAAACTGTGAGATTATGACTTGAGCTGGATCAGATGCTTAACTGACTGAGCCACCCAAGCGCCCTAATCTTTTTCATTTTTATATAACTAAATCAATCCTTTGAGGGAAGGGAAATGGAAATATGTTTTTAGGTTGTTGCCTAAATCCAGTTTCTGTGTAGCTAGAATTAACCAGATAATAATTCAGTATGACAAGTGAATTTATCTTTTGAGAAATAATTTAATTGTGATAGTTTCCCAGCTATCTGAACTAAACGTGGCTGAGTGTGGTTGACAACTTGACTTTTTTTTTTTTTTTTTGAGAGAGAGAGAGAGATATTGAGAGAGCAGGGGAATGGCAGACAGGGAGACACAGAATCCAAAGCAGGTTCCCGGCTCCGAGCTGTCAGCACAGCACCTGATACGGGGCTTGAACCCATGAACGATGAAATCACGACCTAAGCTAAAGTCAGATGCTTAACTGACTGAGCCACCCAGGTGCCCTGACAATTTTGACTTTACAAGTTACTCAGCACTGTAGTCTCCAGAATCCAGATGGCATATGTGCCTCTCGGCCTCCCCCAACTGAACACCTTCTACACCCCCTTCCTTTCTGGATGGATGGAGGAATGAATGGATGAGGGCTGCTCAACACCTAGGGTGGGAGCTCCTGGAAGCATTCAGGGAGACTTAATGATGAATTGCACTGAGCACCACGCCTGCCGGTTGTCAAAGTCCCTAGAACCAGATGCTTGGTGGTGCTGTGGCCCTGTCTCCTTCACCCTTCTGGCTGGACGGCCAGATGTCTGACTGTGGAACCAGCATAGTCCAGAGACACAAGACGTGGGTATCACGGCTGGCTCTTCCATACCTCGCTGTGTTTCACTTATCCTTTTTGTGTCTCATTTGTAAAATCTGTAAAATTAACCACCTTCTACCTCACAGGGTTGTTTCAAGGAATAAATAGGAAAGAATGCTAGACAGACGCAATGTATGACTATTATGGCACGGGACCTGTGTGAGAAAGAGAGGAAAGAGCCCCAGGCAGAGATTCAAACACAGAAACAGAAGAAACTCAGAGGGTCACAGGGTGAGGGAGTGGGTGAGGGAGAGAGCTGAGAACATTACAGCTCCACAGGCACAGTCCTTCTTGCAAACGGCACATCAAGACCTCTTTCCTCATTTTTACGCTAAGTGACCCTGCTCTGAATAGTAGAAAATAATTCATTCCAGTTTCACGAGATGATTTTACTATTAATATCACTAAAACATCAGAACTTCAAGAACACTTTTATGCTTATCCAGGAGGATTAATTTGCTTTTAAAATATAAATGTCCCAACCAAGTCTCAGGAGCAGATGGTTCCAGTTAAAACATCACATTCACTGAAATGGGAGGTCTGAACGGACTCACCAGAAGCAGAAGCCACACCTCTTGTACCTGGCCTGCACTTGACAACTAAGCCATCCGTGAGAACCCGCCTTAAGTGAGGGCAGAGAAAGGATGGCACTTAGAATATCCAAAAATAGCAAACCTTCGAACTTCTGTGCATCTAATTATATGCAATTAATTAATATGCTAATTAGAAAACAGCATTCTGCCCACCTCAGACGGGTCCCTGCTGCCTGTGGGAACCACTTGCATTTTCATGACAAGATTTCCATCTCCACATGGCAGGCCATTACAACTTGGGCCACTTCATTCTCTCTGACTAGAAGTATTGTGTCTATAAAATCTGATGAAATCATAATGTTGAAATAGCACTTTTTATTTTATTTTATTTATTTATTTATTTTAGTCAGTCAGCGCCAAGCCTGAACCCAGCTATCCAGATCAAGTAACAATCAATCGGCAGAGCGGGAAGCTTAGCAAATATATAGCGCGCCCACATGAGCACTCAGAGTTCCCTTTCCTCCTCCTGTTGTGCCCAAGTTTTTAAAATCACCCCAAAACGCCCCAAAACAAGCACCAGAGACTGCTAGGGAGACCGAGTCATGCGCAAAAGCAAAGGGCCTTTATCGCAAGCTTAACCTTGGGTTCACAGTCTCCAGCCAACCGGCTGGCCACGTGGAGAGAGCCCCAAAGGCAGGGCAGGGCCTTTTATACGTTTGGGAGGGGGAGTTACAGGAAATACAGTGATCCAATCCCTACCCCCCATCAATACTGGCAGTTTTGGGAGCCAGTCATACCATCCGGAACACTGACCAATCAGAGTGGGCCCAGGACGCCCCACGTGGGGTATGACTAGGCCTGCCTCTAAAGAGGTCAAAGGTATCGGCCGGCCTCCCCCGATTGGGCGTCGCAGGAGCCGTCCCTCCTTAATGCGCGCCCTTTCAGGAGAAGCCGTCACCTTCCCCTTTAAGTACAGGGGAAGGCTGGATCAGACCTGCGGCCGGAGGGGGAACGCCCCCCTCCCGAACGCCCCCCCCCCCCACTACCACTGGGTGCACTTCTGCCACGGCGGTGCACCGCAACTGACTCCGGGAAGGCTGGGAAGGCCCGGTGGTGAGGGCCGGATCAGACCTGCATCCTTACACTCCCACCCACGGGCATCCACGCTTCTCTCTCCCGCTCTGACCAACCGCGGTGCGGGTCCCTTACTAGGTGGGGATGAGAAGGCATTGGAGGAGAGTCACCTCGAGCGCCAAAGCCGAAAACCAATTACCACCTCCCATCGTAATTCCGAGAGCGGCCATTACTGCGGCGCCCTGCGCTTTCAACCAACGGCATCCACATCCAGGATCCCACGCATGTGGGGAAGGTCGTCTGAGGCTGTGCCTAGGCCACTGCGTGCATGCGCTCCCCCAGTCCGGGCCGAAATAGCACTTTTTAAAAGAGTGGTAAAATATACATCAAATTTACCATTTTAACCATTTTGTAAAATGTTTATTCATTTTGGAGAGAGAGAGCAAGTGGAGAAAGGAGAGAGAGAGGGAAGGGGACAGAGGATCCTAAGTGGGCTCCCCACTGTCAGCACAGAGCCCACCTCGGGGCTCAAACTCATGAACTGTGAGGTCATGACCTGAAATGAAGTCAGACACTAAACCGACCGAGCCACCCAGGTGCCCACCATTTCAACTGAAGGACCAAACTAACTCCATGACAGGCTTCAAATAAGCCTCAGAAACTAGAAGGCCTAAGTTTCTGTTTCCCCAGGTGTGACTCAGCAGCAACATAAAGAAAAACAACCCACCTATGGCCCAAGCCGATACCACACTAGCCCGAGCCAATCATAAGGTGCCTGTTATTCCCGCTATTTTAGTGAGCCCGCTTAGTTTTAAATTAGCCAATCACCCCCGCCATGCCCACCCTGCGTATGTGCTGCCCAATCATCTTGTAATCCCTGCCCCTCACCTCACCCTTTACCCCATCCCTCCCCCCAACTATAATAAAAGCCCCCCTCGACTGATGACCCGGGCTCTCAGCACAGATCCACTGCGGTGGTGAGATCTGGGAGACTGAGCTTAAGCCCGAATAAACGCCCTTTGCTTTTGCATACGTGACTCGGACTCCCTGGTGGTCTTAGGGGAAACCGCGATCTGGGCAGAACACAATCATTTTTAAATATACAATGCGTTGGCATTAAGGAAACTCACAAGGATGTGTAAACATCATCACTATCCATTTCCAGAACTTTAAAATCATCCCAAACAGAATGAAACATTAAACAAGAACTACCCACCTCACCTAACCCCTGGTAACTATGAAATAGCACTTTTTTTTTTTTAATTTTAAGTTTTTTAAGTTCCAGTTAGTTAACATACAGTATTATTAGTTTCAGGTGTACAATATAGTGACTTGACAGTTCCGTACATCACCTGATGCTCATCTGGACTAGCGTGCTCCTTAATCCCCATCACCTATGTAACCCAACCCCCCCACCCATTTCCCTCCGGGTAACCATGAAATATCACTTTTTAAGCATATTTAGTTTGTCTGAGGTGAGAAAATCATTGCGCAGAAAGGAAAAGTGTAGGAGTCGAAAAATGGCGAAACTCTAAGAGTTATTGTAGTGAAAATCATAACCTTCCCCATCTTTTCCTAACCCAGAATGAACATCAGAATTGGCCAGGGACATGAAATGTCCTTGCATACAGGAAGTAAAGACGACTCCCAATAGAAGATGTGTCTGCTAAACACTGAGGAAGCTCCACAAGGCCAGGAAGTGGCAAAATCCCGAGAACCCAGACGGGTCCAGACGAGGCGAGGAGGCGTGGCCTGCCTGGGGTCAGCGGAGGGGCCAAGCTGGCTCCTCCAGAAACTTCAGTCTCAACAGTTTCCCAAAACTCCACATTTAATTACTACTCAAAGGGACATTGTTCTACAATGGGAAATACCTACACAATGACCTCTTAAATAAAATTCAATTTCTCAACCCACTACAATTCTTACGTTTAAAAAGGCATGTATAGAAAAATGTTAATGAAGATGTTAATGATAAAGATGATCTATCTTTAATCAGGACTCCTGAAGTCTCTTCCTTTATACTTTATTTACAATCTTAGGCACTTACTCTAACTGGCCCCTTTCCAGGACACCGCTTCTTCAGGAAGCACATGGATTTCATTGTGAAGAAAATACAGTCACTTAAAGCCTTTCTAGGCTCCCTTCCCCCAAGGCATTTTGCTAATGTGTACCAGAACATTCCTGAAAGGAGAAAAAAAGAGAGAAAGAAATGCTTTGTAAAGAAAAGGAAGAAAAGGATCTGCCTGCTGGCATTTCTACCACAACTGCCTCCTGTTAATCCGCAAAGGAGTTAAGAGAACTGGAAACAGTTTGGTGTGTGCGGTGCTTTTTGTAATAACAGCTAACCTTCATTTGAACGCTTAGGAGGCGAGCGCCAGCCGCAGCGCAACATTCTTCCTGTGGATAATGTCATTTGCTCGGCACACCCACCTGATAAGGTACGAGTCATTTTTATCAATGTTGAGGAAATTGAGGCTTAACGACTTGAAGCAACTAACCCAGAATCACTCAGCAAGTAAGTGGTCTAGCCAAATTTATTTTAATAATTTTTTAAATGTCTATTTATTTTTGAGAGAGAGAGAAACAGAGAGAGAGAGACACATACACACAGACCAAGGGCGATTTGGGGAGAGGCAGAGAGAGAGAGGGAGACAAAGAATTTGAAGCCTGGTCTAGCCAGAATTTGAACCTTAAGTTTGACTCCAAGGGCCTCCCTGAATTAAATTACACTGATTTAATTTATGCAAAATTTCTATAGTATATATAATTTTTACTTATATCTTACAGATGAGAAAACTGGAGCTTAGAGTAGTTCATTGATTGGCCCAAGATTGCAGCTACTTCGTGATTGAGCAGAGAATCAGGCTTGGTGCACTAGACCCTCAAGCCCTTGTTCTTGCCCTTAAATACTTGTCTCTGAGCTGCTTCCATTTCCTGGGGCCACTTTATTTATACTTTTTAAAGTTTTTATTTAAATTCTAGCTAGTTAGCATGCAGTGTAATTTTAGTTTCAGGTCTACAATATAGTGATTCAGCACTTCCTTACAACACCCAATGCTCATCCCAATAAATGCCCTCCTTAACTCCCATCACCTGTTTAACCCAGCCCTCCACCTGCCTCCCTTCTGGTAACCAGAGCTTGACCTATTTTATTTTATTTTTTCTTCCAAATTTTTATTTAAATTCTAGTTAGTTAACATATAATGTAGCATTGGTTTCAGGAGTAGAGTTTAGTGATTCATCACTTACATACAACATCCAGTGCTCATTATAACAAGTGCCCTCCTTAATGCCCTTCACTCATTTACCCCATCCCCCCACCCACCCCCATCATTCAACCCTCAGTTTATTCTCTACCATCAAGAGTCTCTTATGGTTTGCTTCTCTCTCTCTCCCTTTTTTCCCCTCCCCCTATGTTCATCTGTTTCCTAAATTATAGATATGAGTAAATTCGTATAGTATTTGTCTTTCTCTGACTTTTGCTTAGCATAATACACTCTAGCCCCATCCATGTTGTTGCAAATAGCAAGATTTCATTCTTTTTGATGGCTGAGTAATATTGCACATATATATATATATATCTCAATCACATCTTCTTTACCCATTTGTCAGGCGATGGACATTGGGCTCTCAACATAGCTTGGCTATTATTGATCCTGGGGCTGCTTTATTTATTTACTTACTTATAATTTTTTTAATGTTTATTTTTGAGAGAGAGAGAGGGAGAGAGAGGGAGAGATCGATCATGATGGGGAAGGGGCAGAGAGAGAGGAGGACACAGAATCTGAAGCAGGCTCTAGGCTCTGACCTGTAAGCAGAGAACCAGACTCGGGGCTCAAATTCATCTACCACAAGATCGTGACCTGAGCCAGAGTCAGATGCTTAACCGCCTGAGCCCTGATCCTGGGGCCACTTTAAAAACTGAAGAAAAATTGATGTACAGCAAGAACAGTGTAGTGGCAGCTTACAACCTGCCACCAACCTCCCACCAACCTGTTGCTCCTGGGAGGGCTCCAGGGTCTGAGAGATCATGGCACACATTCTTCATCTCTCCCTGCAGTCTCTTGAATGGCACTTGACGGGAAGTAGGTAATCAAAGTTCAATTGCTGATGAGGATGAAAATAATACAAATTGTAGGGTTTGCTTACATGCTATCTGGCTCTGATAGGAACTACCAACCAACAAATGTGGGAGATCCAGATGAAAGAACGGAGAGCATGTGATAATACAGTTACAAGTGTTTTATGGAATGTTCAAGTGCTCTTACCCTTAAACATTTCATTTTTCTCTCAGGAACAAGCAACTCCAGTGATCTAAACTCTATAATTTAGGACAGGAGCTTTTCTTTACCCTTAGTGAAGTTCTTGCAAACTTGATGTTATAACTCAACAAGCTTCTCTCCAAACTAAAATGTGATGTCAAATTTGGACTGAGAAAAAATTTTATAAACATATATAATTTAATTTTTATCCTAGAAAGTTAATTCATGTGACTGGTGAGAGAAAAGCCTGGTTATCATCGTCTGAAAATGAACATACTCTCAGTCAGGGAGCTGTTCAACTAAAAATTATGGCAAACCTATGTTCAGTGAACATAGTAAACATAGTAAAAATCGTTTACCCTATGGTAATACCATTTAAACTGAGCCAACTACTCTGGTACAGGTGAACAATCAATGCTTATTTATGCTGTTGTTTTTTTTAATTCTGGGGGGGGGGCGGTGCGAGCGAACAAGAGAGAACACGGGAGGAGCAGAGAGGGGGAAAGAGAGAGAGAAAACACAAGCAGGGGGGTGGCAGAGAGAGGGACAGAGAGAGAGGGAGAGAAAGAGAGAGAATCCCAAGCAGTCTCTGTGCTGCCAGCACAGAATCTGATTCAGGTTCATGATTCAGCCTCATGAACTGTGAGACCATGACCAGAGCCAAGAGTCGGATGCTTTACTGACTGAGACATCCAGGTGCCCCTTTTCTTTAATATTTTTATTGAGATGTAATTGACATAGCACTGTACTAGTCTGAGGCGTACAACATAATGATTTGACATATGACATATGTATGTATTGCAAAATGTTCACCGCACTAAGTCTATTTAACATCGATCACTACACATTGTTAGGAATTTCTTTATCTTGTGATGAGAACTTTTAAGATTTACTCTCTGAGCAACTTTCAAACACACCATAGAGTAGCTTTTGTTTCAGACTGAGATTTGAAGTCCAGGAAGAGGATGTTCAGAAAGCAAGTTGGCTACCCAAAGGAGATGGGAAGAGATAGTTCCAGAGCAGGGACCTGCAGAGCCAGAAGCTCAGATTCTCTTTCTTTGTTTCTTTCTGTTTCCCAAGGGCAAGAAAAGACAGATAGGGTACTGAAAGCCCAGAACTGGTAGGGCCACTAGAACTTTCCTTTGAAGGTGCAGTAAGCAGACAACAGCTGCAAGTATGTCCTTATCAGAAGCTGCTGTAAGGAAATGCTCTCTTCTCACACGTTCACCCAGTCAGACAACTGGAAGTAGGTCAGAAGACTACCTCAGCCTATTTGCTCTAAGTAGAGACGTTTTTGTTTCCGGTTCCTCTTCATCCTTTCCTGTCTCTCCCTTTATTTTAGACTCTGGAGTTTGTGTTCTTGAAACTGCTCACTCAGACCTCACCCACGATGTTTACTCCTTCTCAGTCCTCTCTGACATGTTCCTGCTCTATTGTGCTGCTCACTATTCTCTTCGACCGCGCAGGTGGAACCGCAGAACATCTGCCAGAAAGCTCTTTACCAAATGGGAAGAGGTTCCAAAGGTTGGCCTTTGGAGAGAATGCTTAAGGTCAGTGGTTAGGTTCAGGGTGGGGACATCAGGTTGCTAGAATAGAGAAAGTGGGAGTGAGGAGTGGAAAGTTGGGAATAACAGGTTGCTCGGACTCACTGGAGATCACACGTGCCCTGGGAGGAGGCAGTGCCCAAGCGGAGTAACTGGAAATGAGAGGGAGCTTTGTGCCTGTGCAGGCAGTTAAGCACAGCGCAGGTGGGGATGGGGCCAAGTGGAGCGATAGTGGCTGCAGCCCAGAGGCCTGGGGGGGCTTTGCAGCTGGAGGCTGTCTCTGACTCACCATGATGGGTCTTAGGATGATGGAAGCCCTGCTGAGCAAGACAGGAAGGGACAGTCCTCATGTCTCATCCTGCCCACTGGAGCGTGCCTATTTCTTTAGTGTGTGTACATTATATTCACTACTGCCTCATTCTACCCCTCTGATTATTGCCCTTCTTTATTTTATCCTTCTTTATCCTAACTTCATATTCTGCTTTTCTTTGTAGATCCTCTCTCCCTGTAGAGTCCCTGCCTTCCTTATTTACTATGTTCTGGTGCTTCTGCACACCTCATCTCCAGCCCTGTTCTGTGCCTACATTCTAATTCTCTGACTTGAGCAGCCTCCCACACCATCCTCTGACAGTCAGCTCTCCCAGCAGAAACTTATATCAGGGGCAACTGCAGTTGGACCGAAATAGGGTACCACTCTCCTGTTTCCAACCTCTTGATTCAAGGGATGGATGGGTTTTTTCCAGGTCATGTTCTGGAGGCTTATAGTCCCTTTAACTCAGACCACAATCAGTAAATTAGAATCAAGGATTCTTTTTTTTTTAATTTTTAAAGTTTATTTTTGAGAGAGAGCATGAGTGAGGGAGGGGGAGGGGAAAAGAGAGGGAGTGAGACACTGAATCTGAAAGGGGTGCCATACTCTGAGCTGTTAGCTCAAAGCCTGATGCAGGGCTCGAACTCTAAATGGCTAGATCATGACCTGAGCCAAAGTCAGAAGCTCAACTGACTGAGCCACCGAGGCGCCCCTCTCTTAAGGGATTCTAATGGCCAGGGAATTACTGGACACTTGTATCACTCACCCTGATGAGGCAGAGCAGAACTGCTCAGTTCCGGGACCTCTGGGGCTAGTCAAGGTCACCTACCCAGCAATCCTTGCCCACTGCGTTGGTATGAGCACTTAACTTTATTTCTTCAGTCTTCTACTTCTTTACCTCACCGTTAAGACATTCACAGATTGGTCTCATTTATCCAAAATTCCCTGGCCCTTTCTTGTTGGCTTAACATAGGACTTTGGAATTTCTTTGTCCCTTTATAGCATCATCTCTTTTCTACATAATTCTTTTAGCTACAGAGATTCTAAAAAGATTTTGCAGAATTGCACTTTGAAGTTTATGTAAGAAATATTGCTTTTAAGACACTGGGAAAAAAATCTTCCAGAGTGAAATATTAATTATATCTGCTATTTATCTGGCCTTTGATGTAGGACGAAGACTGTCTTGTTTGCCTGGGACCAACAGTGCTTTCTCCTTTTCTCAATAAACTTGAATTCCCTTGTAGCTTCTTATTTGCCTTAATGTCAGAACATTGGGAATGTTTGTGATTTTGAAATGCAGGGTCTTTCTGAGATGAGGATGAAGATTATAATTTTACAAAATCTTAGAAAAATAAAGGATTACAAGAATAAGAGAAATTGCAAGACTGACACTTATAGGAACATTGAATCCAGGTTGCATGATTTAGTGCGCTTTGCAAAAGACTGTGACCAACATTGCAAAGCTTATGAGTTGCCAAATTATTTTGATACCAACAGAAATTACCTTGGGAGTCTCTGACACATTAAGATTATTCTATGTGTTATTTCTCACTAGTTATAGGCCTCAACGTTTGCAATTCAAATGCTGTGAGCTTTAATGTGTCATGACCCGAGTAAGCCAAGGACGACTTGATGCATCTTATAAAGTAATGAAATGCTATGTAGCATTTGTGCCTTTTGAGAAGTTTTAGAATATTATTGTTATTATTTATAACAATTAGTATTTAGAGTACTTTAGATTTTATATTGTATGTGGAGTTGAATCCCCTATACCACTTCCTTACCTTCCTCCACAAAAATAAAAGGTATAATTAATTTGATATTTAAGATTCTCATGCATGGTTTACATTTGTATTATAAGTTAATTCATTTTTAAACAATATATAATAGTGTGTCCCATGTTTTGACATTTTCTCTAAATGCAACATACTGTATAAATCCTCTTGCAACTTGCATTTTTTTCACTCAGTGTTCTGTTAAGATTTAGTCTATTGATTCACGTAATTCCAGTTTATTCATTTCAATATCTCTGTCGTATTCTTTTGTATGACTAGGCTTCAAGTTATTTATCATATTTCCTGTTGGTGAATATTTAGATCATTTTGATGTTTCTCACCATTATAAACAATGTTGCAGTGAACATTTCTGGACATGTTTTCTTGTATATATTTGAGAGGATTATTTAGGATATGCACCTAGGAGAAGAATTTCTGGATTTTTTAGCTTTTCTTTCATTTTACTAGACAACTGTTCTATCAGGAAAACTTTTTAATATGTTTATTTATTTATTTTGAGAGAGAGTGAGAGCAGGAGTGGGAGAGGGGCAGAGAGAGAGGGAGAGAGATTCTTAAGCAGGCTTCCTGTTAGGACAGAGCCCGATGTGGGCTTGAACTCACAGACTATGAGATCATGACCTGAGCCGAAATCAGATGATGCTCAGAAATAAGAGAGATGTTCAAAATAAGAGTCAGAAGCTTAACTGACTGAGCCACCCACGTGCCCCAGGAAAACTTTTGATTGCAGGTTATAAAGAAGCTCACTCAGGGTTGTTTAAGGAATAAAGATTTAATTA